>PVIA01015627.1:0-21979 GCA_004024845.1 Tonatia bakeri | reverse complement strand
CGGGGTCGTTTATGGTTCCATATAAATTTTTGAAGTGTTTGTTCTATGTCTGTGAAATAAGCCATTGGTATTTTAATAGGTATCGCGTTGAATGTGTAGATTGCTTTGGGTAGTATGGACATTTTAATGATATTAATTCTCCCAATCCATGAACATGGTATATGTTTCCATTTGTTTGTGTCTTCCTTGATTTCTTTCTTCAGTGGTATATAGTTTTCTGAATACAGGTCTTTTACCTCTTTGGTTAGGTTTATATCTAGGTATTTTATTTTTCTTTTTGCTATTTCAAATGGGATTTTTTCCTTGATTTCTGCTTCTGCTGTTTCACAATGAAATAATTTTGAATAATATAAAACATCCTACTAATAATGTTTGATACACACTGTATTTTGAAATGATAATATTGTGAGTACATTAGGTTAAATAAAATGTACTATTAAAAATAAATTATACATTTCCTGTTAATTTGTTTAATGTGTCTACTAAAAATTTAGTTATGAATGATTTGCCCATTATACTCCTATTGGATATCCATGCTGCAGGCAATACATGATAGATGGCCTATGCTGCAACTATTGCATAAAGATGGAGAGAATTTAACAGCTATTGAATGAAGGGATGTGGCAAGGATCTGTGTTGCATTGAAATAGCTGGACAGGTCTAGAACTGCTCTCAGAGTTATGAATTGGTTGATAGGAATAATGGTGAGTTCAATAAACAGCAGATAGAACCCAAGAAGAATAGGATCTGATAAATGAGTTTAGTATTTAACATGTTGACTATGGAATTCTGGTTTCTAACAGGTGGAGGTGGTGAAGAAATAACAGCCTACATATTTCTTGCATCTGGAACAAATATTAAGTCTAGAAATAAACATTTAAGGGTCGTTAGCTTGTACAAGAGAAAGGAAATCATTATGATTAATGATATTGCCTCAGAAAAGAAGGATAGAGAGAAAGAGATGTCAACTATGGTATCTAGAGGACACGAGTATTTAAGAAGGGAGACGTAAACAAACCCATCAGAAAAATAAGTCAAAGAAATGGAGGAGGAAACTTCAAAGACTGTGGTTTCTGATAGTTGTGGGAGAATACATCAAGATGAAGGGAAACTGAACATTGTTTTACAGTAAAAGAAAAGTCATGGAAAAGTTATGGTCTTTGGATTTGAAATTTTTTTACTCTATTGTTGCCTTTATTCTGGTTATGAGGATTTTTGTGAGCATTCAAAATGTTCTCTTAATTCAGCATCAGTAATAGCTTTAACTTTCTTGTCAGCTTCAATTTTTCTTCCTCTCAGTTGCTCTAATTGTAACTAGAATTTTAAGAACACAGTTTCTGATAAAAATACTTTAATTACTTGATTTGGGGGTACAGCATGAAGAATTAAACATCATATTACTTCTGAGACTCACCAGGAAGTTGGGGTAGCTCTTTAATTTGCATAAATTGTCTGTAATCTCCGATGTCCATTGATGTCTAAATTTGAGTTGCTCGCTGACTCTTTTCCTTAACTACCCTCTTTAGCAACTCCAGTAGCCTTAATTTGGGTAAGAGAAATGTCTTAGATCTGGGCTAAACTCAAAAACACACCTTGAGATAAGGATTACTGTTCGAGTAATTTATTAAGAGAGAGTGCCCAAGGGAAAAATGTAAGGTAGGGAAGAAAGCAAAACAAGGTAACAGAAAGCACAAACAGGGGTGCAATCTCAGTGAAGTCCTATAGAGGGCGCCTTCAGTCTTATCTCATGGAGGACTCTGGCTGGTGAAAGTGAAATCACACTGAAGAGGAAGGCACAAGAGTAGGCTGAGGGGATCTAAGGGGTCTAGCTCATATACCAATATTATCCTTACATGAAGGATCTCATGTCTAGTGCCCAGTTTAGACCCTAATACTAAAGACCCAGAAGAGTAGCGATATCAATCCTCACCCAGCATCCCCTCTTCTATGATTTTGAATTACAAAGTGCCATTTTGAGATTGAACGTGAGCCTTTTTTATTTTTTTATTTATTGTAACCTGCTGTTGGTAAGGCTCTAATTGCTCTCCGGAACCTTAGCCACCGCCCTTTTACCATATTTTAAAGTATTCCTTGGGCTTCCTTTAACTGGCCAAATGCAGTCTGTACCTCCTGAATTCTATTAAGACCTAGAGGTCATCACTACCCTGTCAGAACACCAATGTCTTTTTTCCCACAGAGTCTACTTATACTCTTCTTTAGTCAGGTGAAAATTAGTGCATTCCAATTAAATGAGTGAGTTTTTGTCATTAGTCCTGAGCATCTGCTGTGTGCCTGCAACATTATTGCATTATAAAGATGAATAAAATAGTCTCTCTCCACAAACTTTCAGTCTACTGTCAAATTGTTAAGTGTGATATTCAATTAAAGAATAATATACGAACTGCATATATATATACACACACACATACATACAGTGTGGCATGTGGAAGAATGAGAACTTCTATTTTTGTTGTTATTTAATTTCAATTTTTTACATTAAATATTATGTATTAATTCCAAGTGTACAGCATAGTTGTAAGTCAATTGTATACTTCATGGTGGTCTCCCTGATATTTCCAGTACCCACCTGATACAGCACATAGTTATCACAATATTATATTCCCTGTGCTGTACTTTACCATCCCTGTTAATACTATATTCCCTGTGCTATACTTTACCATCCCTGTTACTATTCTGTAACTACCAATCTGCACTTCTCAATCCCTTCACCTTTTCCACCAAGTTCCCCAACTCTCCTCCCCTCTGGCAACCATCAGTCACTTCCCTGTATCTATTTATCTATTAATCTATTTCTGATTTTTTTCTGAGAACCTAATTCTTTTTAATTCGTATAAAAGGTTGTCTAGGAGATTTGTAATTTCACTAGGGCTTAAGGATGAGTAAGTTAGAAAAATGCAGGAAATGAGATAGTTTTCCCAAATGCACAAAACCAAGAAAAAGAAAAGTGTTATAGAGGACTGAAACCACTTTATTATGGCAAGAAGACTCTGCGGATATAAATAGGTCTCCTCCAAGGCACTCTTCCTCTTTAAACTCTGAAGCATAGGCTGCTTATTTTTTCACAGCCCACAATGCTCTGTCTTCTCAGTGTCACCTCCCCACCATTATTATTCCATCATCTCAGAACAAATCCTGCTCCTTGTGAACACCTACTAACCACCTCATCATCACCTCACATCAAGATTTTTCACCCTGGATCATAACCTCACTCTCATCCCCTACACCTGTGATCATTCTGGGCAAAGTTAAAGATTGCGTGCTGATCTATCCATCCAGAACACTGCCCTCTCAGCTCTTGACTAATGTCAAGAATCTTTCTTTCTTATGAACCCTACTATGAAAAGAGCTCTCATCTATAATTTCAAGAATAATAACTTCCCAGGCTGTAGCTGACATATCAGTCTATTTTCTTTTTTTGCCTTCAGCCCCTTCTCAGAAATTTTATTTCAACCTTCAATGGCTTTAATTTTGGCATCAGGTCACATGACTCTAACCTTTCTGACTATAGCTCTTCTGAATGGGGAGAAACTAACTCAAAGGCAAGCAATCTATTGCCAGCCAGCCACCAGACAATCATAATTTCTGATTAAGGGACAGTCATTGTAGCTAGAAGACATTGAACACCTGGACTGAGAGATCTGGTAAAGTAAGATGCAGAATCAGTATATGGCAAGCCAAAAAAATGTGTATATGTCAAAGTTATGAAGGAACAAACATTAAAAGCTTGTTACACATGAGCAGCCTTCAGAGAGGATGATGGAACAGATGTAATAAAGAAGCATGGATGGAAAATTCTAAGAAAGAGCAAAGAGAGAAATTGAAAAAATATGTATTTGATGATTTTCTATTCCTCATGTGGGCCCATTATATTTTCTTCAATTTTCTCTTCAGTGAGATTCTCCTATATTTTTATCATAAATTCTTAATTTACTTGAATGTGCTTGAGTGTACTGCATTTTCCACAAAATAATCTCCAACCCAGATAGTACCTCTGTTTGTTTCTATCACTATGTCCAGCCTTTTGTTAAAATACACATGTAAGTGATTCAGAGGCTTCTGCTTTCCCATTTATGCCAGACGGGAAAGCATTCAAAATCGGTTGTGCACTTTCAGCCTCACAACTCTGAACAAATTTATTTTGTTGTTTCTTAAAACTAAGCAGTGATATTTATCATTTTGATCATTAAGAGAGTAAAATTGTCATCTTGTAAAATTTTATAAGTAATGTTATGACTTCATGTTTTGCAAGAGTGTCCGATATATGAGAATGCTAAATTGTAGGTACCAATAATACAACTTTCAGGTTTGTAATATGAAAGTTGTATGATGGCTAAACATTGTCTCATTTCATTTTAAAGCAGGAATTAACATTTACAGAATAGATTATAAAGTATTTGACGTTGAAGAATAGAAGTCAGCAAACTATGACCTGTGGACCAAATCCAGCCTTCTGCCTTTTTGTAAATAAAGTTTTATTGGCCCTGCAATCACACCCATTCTATGGATTGTTTATGGCTGCTTTCGTGCCACAGTTGACCCTTAAACAACATGGATTTGAAATGCACAGGCCCACATATATGCAGACTTTTAAAATAAATACAATTAATTATTTTCCTTCTTATTATTTTCTTAATAATATTCTATTTTTTCTAACTTACATTATTGTAAGAATGCAGTATATAAAACCTATAACATACAAAATTACAATATATTAGTCAATTGTGTATGTTATCAGTAAGGCTTCCAGTCAACAGTAGGCTACTAATCATTAAATGTTTGGGACATTAAAAGTTACAGATGGATTTTTGACTGCAGAGGTTGGAGGGGCATCAGCACCCCTAATCTTTGCATTGTTCAAAAGTCAACTGTACAATGGCAGAGTTGAATAATTGCAACAGCAACTGTGTAGCCCACAGAGCCTGAAATACTCCTATTTAGTCCTTAAAAAAAAAATCTTTCCCTCACCCCTACAGTAGCAATAGTGGATACATTATTTACCAACTTAACGGATCATCTTAAACACCACTTAGGAAAGATTGTTAGGTGCTTATATATCTGTGTTTTCTGTGTTTCACGTTCACAAAATACTCAACGTTCTTCTAGGAAATAGATGGAATTTTTCTGTACAGAATCATGATGAACAGGGAAGGATTGAGTAATTTTAAATATAAAAGATCTTTAATAATTAGAGGACAGACAGAAAGTGACCAGAGGAGAGAGAAGAGGGAATTTCAGGGGAAAAGGGGAAGGGTTTACAGGAACAAAGTTAAAAGACACATGGATAAAAACTAGGGGGAGGGTGGTAATGGGAGGGAAGTTGGGGGGTGGGTGGGCTTGACTGGGAGTAAAGGGGAGAAAACTGTACTTGAACAATCATTTAAATAAAATGGAAAAAAAAACTTAGTGGTTTAAAACATAAAAAAAAGATCTTTAATAAAACTGATAAGAAATGGAAAGTATTTTATTATCTAGAATGAATACAGTTAACAAAAAAGAGATCAGGTCAGACAAATAGAATTCATTAGGGAAATTAAGAAATATAAAAAATGGGATTGTATTTGAAAGTATATGGTGGTTTTGAAGAAATTCAGTAAGCAAAATAATAAAATAACAATGATCCAAAATTCAAATGGAAGTACCAGTTAAATAGAAATTAGGTTAGGCTATTAAAAAGGAAAACAAAAGTATTTCATGATTAAAATAAAGGTCGACTTGCTTAAAAATGCAATTTTGTGGGACTTAAGAGACAAACTAAAACATGAACAATGATTCTTATACCACAAATAACATCAAAAAGAAAATATCTGTTGAAGAAAACTTACATTAACATATTAAATGCACTGTACCATTATATGTATAAAATAAGCTAAAAGAACAGTTCTTCAAGCATATTACAGTGTATTACTAATTGTTCTCTTTGCCTCCAGATTCACTCTCCTTAAACATTCAGACTATACATCTGCCATTTCTTTTTCATGTCATTTTCCCCAATCAATTTCAAATGTCTAAGTGTAAGTGTAATTAAATGCAAATCTAAAGTAAACATACACACTTATATGCAAACAACTAAAATACTCCTTTTGTAAACATGAGCATATTTTGTACATACAATTCCAATTGAAGAGGAGAGTAAGGTGATAATTTCAGAAACACAAAGAACATGCATTTTTAAAATCCCACTAACTAAATGAGTTCTAATTATAATGTGTATATTAAATGCTTTTACTTGTCTATTGTAAAACTTTAATATTAGAGATTTTGTCCAAATTCTACTCACTAATAGAAAAAGTGTAAAGGTAACAGATAACTATTTGTATAGTATTATTAGTGAAATAAAATGTGAATATGATAGGATCTTAACTGACTCTTCCCATAAACTAAATTTTCTGTATTTTTAAAAAACTGTTTCTATTTCCTAATCATTTTTAGTCTTTGGACTTAATACTTTAGCTTTTTAACAAGAATGGACTATATATCAGATAAATTATTATTAACTGAGTGTTTCCCCTTTTATGTTTGGTCTTAGGTGTGTAGGTGTGCATATTATAATTCATTACAATAGGATAACCTGTGTGCATCTGTTTTTTATATTGTCAATACTACATTTGATGATATAACACAAAGTGTTATAGGGCCACTCTAGGAATAATTGGCTTATAGCCTCATGCCAAAATGAAACAGCATTTTAATTTTAATTTATAATATCCATATCCTTAAACATATAAAATTATGCATATTCTTGGAGTTCATCTAACTCAACTGCCTCCACGTTCAGGCAGATCTGCAACTTCAAGAATTAGCAAGAATGTTGGGTGCAGAGGATAAAAATATCACAATGGCTAGTCATGGGCTTTAGACTAATATAAAACACAATGGAAACAGAAGGTTGTAGAGAACAATCAATGGACTTAAGTGCATGCTGAGATCCAAGAGAACATCCAGAGAAGATAGGACCATGGAAAATGTCACAGGAAGTTGATATAAATTATCTCTGAATAAACTATGGCACTTCCATTTCACCACCATGTCAGACATTGTTTCTAGTCATAGAAGCATTTTCATTCCTTACCACAGCCTTTTGCTAATGATAGATTACACATCCAAAAATGCAAACTGATCATGCTAGTTACTTGTTTTGTTAGTCCTTGTTGTGGCTATAAATGCACATGTTTAGCAATCCTGACTAAAGGGACTTGAGGGGAAGGCTGCTTGAGACATTGAGACAGAAAAATTCTTTGTGAGGAATTGTGGCAGCCACAGAAAATCTTGTGAACCTAAGAAAAAGCTGAGGTGGATAGCCAAAATGTCAATTAAGACAGTCTAAAAGGTGATCAGAGATTGTATTTCTGAAGTCATAAACTAAGCTAAACCAACACATCATGTAGTTTCCAGTCTTCTTATCATATGAGATGGCAAAGAACATTTACACTAACTTTGGTATAATCCTATGTAGTTTGAGAAGGAATTTTGTAGAAGGTTGAGTAAAGGTCATCTAAATATTTATCCATCTCACACATATGCATACTCTTTTTATCTCTGGGATTAATGGGGACCCGGGAGTTGAAGATCAAGAATTCTGAGTAATAAAATCTGCAGAGTAATAGAAATTGAGATGGGATATTGAATGAAGGAGGGGGGATATCTTTGAAGCATAGACTCACAAGAAGGAAAACTATATTTTCAAGCATTTTCCCCTCAAATGTGAGGGGTGGATACACTAACAAATTTCTAGCAATTAGGGATGACTGGTTTAAAATTAATTGCATTCTACTGACACTTGTTCTAAGTGTAAAATGTCATTGATGATCTATTTACTGCATTTTCTTTCATTTTCATTTTAGTGAATAGGAATATATTGATTATGAATTACATCAATTCATATTCAAGCTCCATCACCCATCTCAACCCTCTGTACTCCTTCATTCCACATTAGATCATAAATTTTTGAACCATAAGTTTATTTACACCAGTTTTCAGGAATCTAACCCCCACAGCTTTATTTTTCTTATAAAAAACTTGACTTCTCTTTGTTTTTATTATTTGTCTGTATTTTATATGTTTTTATTATTTATCTGTATTCTATATTTTTTAATCTGTTTAATTAAAATTCTGGAAGGAAAAGAAAACAACTTTCTTCTGACACAATAGACCTTCCCTAGTGACACTTCCAGTGTAATAAGTAACATGACTGTTTATTTATTAATAATGCTAATTATTTCAAAGATATTAATTCCTATTGGAAGGAATTTACTCTAGAAAAAAGTTCACGCAAGATCTAAGAGAAATATATTCATTTGCTTATAAAATCACAGGAAACAGACATGTCAATTGATAGGAAATGACTAAACTTGCATCACATGAATTTAATAGAATATTAGATACAGATTAAGAAAAATTAGATACAATCCATGTGCTAAAATGTAAAGGCCTCCAACATATCTAAAGTAAAATATGGACATAGTAAAATAATACATACAGTGTAATTCAATTTTAATTTAAAAGTTTTAATTTTTAACTAAATGTGTAGAGATACACTTTAAATATAGAAAATGTAATATAACAAATACAAGAAATGAACAAAAATCACGTTTGGGAAAATTTATAACAGAGGTCAGGGAAACTTTTATTTTCTATTTTGCATGATTCTGATTAATAAAATTACTTTGAGCCAGTTTAACTTTTCTATGAAAAACAAAATTATATGCATTCATCAAAATGAATAAAATATAATTGAACATACAGGTAAACATTTCTAAGAAATGTTGATTTTTTTTAAAAATCTAGTCAAATATTAGTTTAAATCATATTTCCTCTATTTTGTGCAATTGTGTTCAGATTTGAAAAGAAAAAGAGGCAAGATAAAATTTCAAGGAAACAAGACTCTTTGGCTTTGGACAGCAGGACAAAATGCAAATCTTAGAAGTGAAGACATGCATCATACAGTCACAGAAAAGATACCATTTCTGAATTTACAAGAAATAATATGAAAAAATTCTGAGTACATATGTTAAAATACATACAAAGAAGAGACTATGATGTTTAAGGTCTTGAGGAAACAAGCAGGATGGAGATGCCTGTTAAGGACAGTAGAGAGGAACTTAGAAAAAAGGGGTCAAAATATGTGATTAGCTTCCTCTCCTAAGTTTAACCTAGCACCTGGGCTGTGGCTTTGTTCTCATGAATTGGGAAAACCGTCAGTGATAACAATAAATATTGTAGATATTGCAAGTACCTAACTTACTCTAATAAGCACTGTCCATGGCAGATAATGGAATCATTTGATAATGTTAGTTGTATAAAAAATGAATGACAACATTCATTTCTCTTTGCCCACCTTTATTAAATTGCAACCCAGTGAATGCATATACTTTCCTTTTTACTGGCATGGCAAAAAATGGCTACTAAGTTGTTTAGGCAAAATAGCATTGCATTTACAAATTTCAAAATGGGACATTTCAAATTATGAAAAAACAAACTTTTTATTCAGATATCAAAAGACTGAAAACTTAGAAATATGTACCTTAATCCAGTACTAGTCAATATATTGACCCTGGATAATGTGTCAGCATGACCCAGCAACATTGTAGAAAATTGTCAGCCCCTACCCTAGACCTTCTGAAGCAGAAATTCTGAGATTGGATCCCAGCAATTTGTGTTTTAATTGACCTTCCAGGTGATTCGGGTGCACACTATGTTTCCATAGCATGGCTTTAATCCATAATCATCCAAATGATGGACAAAGGACAGAAAAATGGACAAGTGAAAACTTGGCTCTGCTTGTCTTTTTAAACTATCTGAGGTTTCATAATTCAGATAAAGGCATAACATCCCTTAGATTTATTTCACTCACATCTGAGAAATACCAATTTTCGTTTCTCCCCTGAGTGAACAGAATGCTGGCAGAGCTAATTCTGTGTGAAAAAGACTGATACCTTCTGTTATCACTGCCACAATGCAGAAGGGAGAGTTTCAAGGCCCTCCCTTAAAAGTCACAGCTTCCATGCAAGCTGGCAAATAATGAACACTGAGCTCTAGAACTTTTTGCTGTACAAACACTCAAAGCCATTTCACACCATCTGGCTGCAGGCCAAGTTACCTCAACATCAAAAGCTGATTCTTGAGTGGACACATTAGGATTGAGGGTGTTGGTACCACTCTGGGATGAATGTCCCATGGGCTGAGCCTGAAATATGCTTTATTCAACCCACTGTTATAAATGAATAATTTTCCTTGATTATAATATCCACCTGCAAATGGTAAACATCCAGAGCAGTTCTTTTTCTCTTTTTAATAAAATGTACTATGGATGCAGCCACTTTGGAAGACAATTTAACAACTTCTTACAAAGCTAAAAATAGTCTTACCATATGACCCAGCAACAAGTTTCCTAGGTATTTACCTGATTTGAAAACTTATTCCACAGCAACACCTGTATGTGAATGTGTACAGCAGCTTTATTCATAACCAACAAAATTTTGAAACAATCAAAATGCCCTTCAAAAGTAGAATGGATAAACAAAATATAGTCCATACATATAGTGGAACACTATTTAGTTATATAAAAGCATGAGTTGGCTCTGCAAGCAGAGTTATGGATAAATCTTAAAGGTATGTTACTAAGTAGGAAAAAAGTTGAAAAAGCTACACACAGTGTGATTTCATTTATATTATATTTGGGAAAAGCAAAGCTGTAAAGATGGTAAATAGTTCAATACTTGCCACCAGGAGTTTGAGAAGGCAACAGGGTTGAATTGGTGAAACCCAGGGGCTGTTTTATGGTGGCCAAACTGTTCTGTATGATACTGATGATACTGTAGTAGTGAATACATGATACTGTACTTTTGACAAACCCCATATACTATTCTAGCATAAAAAGGGAATGTATAAAAAGTTTTTAAAGAAATTGTTTAAGGGGTCAATATGTGCTGTGATGAAAGAATCTGCATTACAAATATATGAGCAAACCTCATTGAAGAAGTAGGGGTTGAAAGTTGCTGACCTAAGTAGCTTTGAAAATGTGTGGTGAGTGTAAGCCCAAAATCAGAAGGAACTGTGTGTAAGCACTTTACTCTCACTGATAGAGTTGTTTTCCCTGGGGTAAGGGTTAACAAATCTGAAACCATTATACATATACAGTGGAGCTGAAAAATGAAGTAAATGAATGGTGGATGGGTACCCTGACCTTTCACTGTTGGAGAGAGGTTACAGGCAACAAGATGGAAAAGCTTGAATAATTCATGTGATACTGGATTAGAGTTGGAGGCATTAGTATGAACTCATGTTAAGTTTTCCGTAGATACAAATGGTTACATACAGAAGTGTTTATGTATACATATGTTTTAGTACACACACAGGTATTTTCTTGCTGAAAGGGCTGACAGGGCCTAGAAATGAGGATGATCCTAGAGAAATGAGCACACTGAATGCCCAACTCTTGTTTCTAATATCATTCTCCAAGAAAAGGAACCAGGGATCCTTGGAAAAATGGCCAGTTCCAGGACTAGGGGAAAGAAAATTAAAGATGTACCAGGAACATCTTGTAGTGCCATAAAATAAGGAAATGCTAAAAAATATCCACAGTAATGGAGTTATGTCAAAGTGATATAGGAACCAACTGAAAGAGCTTCCAGTGACAAAAGTAGGAAAAATTTGAACATCAAAATAATGCAATATTGAATAATAACTCATGTGACCATACTGAAATAAATGATTGAATGAATAACTTAATGGGAGTGAATAGAAAAATATCCCATGCAGAAAAATTCTAAATAATCTTTATGGATTTTTCCTTCTCAAGAAGGTGGCACATAACTTTCAACCCCTTAAGTATGGGCTGTGCATAGTGACATCCTTCCAAAGGGCACAATATGCATAGGAGAAAGAAGAGTAACTTCATAGCGGAGACACCTCACAAACACTATATCAGTCAGGTAATCGAGAGCAACATCAATAATGATAAGGAATGATGATCACATGAACCCTTGATATGATGTGATTAGAATGTTGCTTTACCTTTGTCATCTTCCTTCCTGAACCTGTAACTCTAGCCTAATCATGAGAAACACATCAGATAAAACCAAATTGAGGCATATTCTACAGAACACCTAATCAGTTCTCCTAAAAACTGTTAAGGTCAGCAAAAACATGCCATTGCTCCACGGTATTTTCAGCAAATTCTCCACTCATGCATGCTCTCTTCTCATGCTGGCTCTCAGGCTCTGATTTGTTGTATAACTTTAAATGAGATAGTGTGTGTAAAGACAGTTAGTACAGCCCACATTCTTTGAAATATCTATTACTTAACACCTAATTTAAGGCAGCACTGTTCTAGAGAGTTGAAATAAAGAAATGAATGAAACACACAAAACTGCCTGTCTTCATAGAGCAGGAAAAAATGAGGACAATCACTGCACATTTCTTGCCTTTCATTTTCTCCAGATAGTGCTCATTTCACTTCCAAAAATCTGCTACATTAACTCTCCTTTTCTTTCTCAAAACCCTTTATATTGTTATTACTATGTAGTGCTGTGCACGATCCTTTTTTCAACAACAATCAAAGATAAAATGAAGCTATCTTTTCACTTTATAATCTATTTATATGGAAAATGGTAGATCTACATTAAGACTAAATTTTGTATCCATGAAGTTAAGAAAATCTGGGAGAGCCACAGCATAATAATAAATCTTTAATCAAAAGGTGACTACAAACATTTTCCCACGTTTCCCTAAATTCCCTTTCACAAATTTTTATTTCTGACCCAGCATCCAATTAAGGATCACTGACTGTTTTGGGATTGTCATGTCTAGCTTCTTTTAATCTAGACAATTCCTACCACTCTTTTTGTCTTTTATGGCAGTGATATTTTGAAGAGACCATGTGAATTATCTTATAGAATTTCTCACATTTTGACTTATCTAAATATTTCCTTATGATTAGATGCATGTCAAATATTGTTTTATAAGAATTCTATAAATGTAATATGTACTTCTTACTACAGTGTAGTAGAAAACATGCAATGTCAGTTTGTCCTGTTGTGGTTATGCTGCTTTGAAGACTGAATTAAGATGCTGTTTTCTAGCTTTTTATTTCACAGAGGTATTTTTATCCATTGCAATTTATAAATTGTGGCTTTACACTAGAAGACCATATTAACATTCTGACCTCCTACATTTCACCTAGTGATTTTAGCATCTGTTGATGATTCTTGTGTAAATTAATCATTGCATTAGTGGTTGCAAAAGTCATTGGTGATTTTCTAATTGTATTGTTACGTGTCAATGTATTAGCTAGCATTGCTCTGTGATAAACAGATTTTCCTTACTCCTTTTTGTGTTTGATTATTACTATGGACTTGGTGATATTTTATATTAAAATATTCAATTTAATATAAATCATTGCTGTTATTATTTATGATGTTCAAATTGTCCCAATTTGACCAGTTGGAGCCCTGTCAAAGAAACTTTTGTTTCCCTGTGATGTGACCAAATGGAGCAATTTAAGTGTTAACATAAAACTTTATTTCTTGAAGCCTAAAAACATATTTTATTATTCCCATGGCAGAATTGTTTGTTTCTTCAATATTCCCTCTAGTAACTTAGAAATGATAATTCTAAGCATATGTCTCCATTTTATGCAACAGAATGAGTAGAGTATAAAAATTATTGAATCACTTCACAAGTGATGAACTATTCCCAACAAACTGAACATAAAACACCTGTATCACAGCTGTTCTTAGCTGCACTTTTCTGATTGTTGATCATTCTGGGGGAAAAAACTGTAACCTTCTAATAAGGGTTAATTATAAATGGGAAAATTTTTACAGAACTCTTAGGAAGCTTACTAGTGTTCTGGAATAGTATTGGGTGATGGGTAATGATGTTTTAGCACTCTGCATAGTTGTTGATAAAGCAGTTCTCAATAAAGCCTTGGAAATTTGTTATCATTGATATACAGTATATTGTTTTTTAATTGTCTGTTTCATCTATAGCTGAGAAACAGGTCATACCATCTATCAAGAGAAAAAGCTTGTTTAAAATCATTGCTACATACTTATAATACATGTTTAATCTTTGACTTTCTGTGACCAACCAGTGAAATTTGCAATTTTACCATTTCTTTTTTTAAAGCGGGGGGGCGGGCAGCAGGGGCTCAAAGAGGTAGCAGTACCCAGAGAGATTAATTGGTCGATTGATTGATTTCTCTTTTTGTTAATACTATGGAATTATATTTTTGTGTCCTATAATTGTGTGGATACAACTTATAATTCACTGTGGTTTTTCTTTTTTTACTCTTTTTTCAAATTGTTGTTCAAGTACAGTTCTCTCCATTTTCTCCCACCCCACCCACCCCCACCCTCAATCCTACCTGACTTTGGCTTTGTCCATAGGTCCTTTATACATGTTTCTCGATGTTCCTTCCCCTTATTTCACAGTTTCTGTGTAGAAAGTAAATGCTCATTATTTCTGAATGTTTATATCCTGGTACTTTGTATAATTATTTATAATGAATGTTCACCCTTTGGACTTAATTATATGAAATAATGTTGCCATCTAAGTATGACTTTCACAAGGAGATAAATGACCTTAACAGTTCTATTGTCATGTGAGGCACTCATAGACAGCCAATACATATCCTTGGGGAGTATTAGGCTAAGTGAAATAAGCCAGTCAGTGAAAGACAAATACCATGTGATCTCACTTTTTGTGGAATCTAATTAATGAAATAAACTGACAAACAAAATAGAAACAGAGGCATAGACACATGGAACAGAGTGACAGCTGTCAGAGGGGGAGGAAAGAAGGAGAGACAAGAAGAAAAAAGGGGAAGGGATTCGTCAAAAAACATATATGCATGACCCATGGGCAGAGACGACAGTGTGGTGATTGTCTGAGGGAGGAACAAGGGCTGGGGTTTGGTCAAAGGGGAGAAAAGCATGGACAACTCTTAATAATATAAACAATAAAAAATATCCTTGGCTGGTGTGGCTCAATGGATTGAGTGCTGGCCTGTAAATGAAAGGGTTGCTGGTTCGATTCCCAGTCAGGGCACATGCCTGGGCTGTGGACCAGGTCCCTAGAAGGGAGCAGAAGAGAGACAACCACATACTGATGTTTCTTTCCCTCTCTTTCTCCTTCCCTTTCCTTCTCTCTAAAAATAAATAAAATCTTTTTAAAAATAAAGACAAAATAGATGAACGATTAAAGAAAGAGAGAAAAGCGCAACATCATGTGATTGTGTCTAATAAAGATGCACCTTTTTTTTTTTTTGGCTAATCTTGTCCTGCAACCAGGTCTCAAACCATTGTCCCTTCATTGCAAAGCCTAGCCCTAGCAAAGCTAAAATAGACACTTCAACAAATGGGGTGGGAGGTGTGGAAAAGTTAGACAAGAACCTCACCCAAAGCCAAAAGGAAAAGGGTACAAGATAAGTGTGAAAAAACTCATCATTTGAAGGTCCTAACTAACACTATCACAACCAAATAAGTTAAGAATTGGAGATAAGACAGTGTTGACTATGGGGAAATGGCCCTTACAAAATATTAAAACTCAGAGCCCAAAGTTATTTTTCAGGAAAACTTTTGCACTGATTCAATTCTCTCCCTTTAGCTACAGATGTATCCTTCTGACTCCAGGTTTGGTCTAGGAATCCAAAATCTGAAGATATATAAATTCTCCTGAACAGAAGCACTTGGATTTTTAATGTGAGCTCTTTCCAAATAATGAGTAAATCTCATATAAAAACATTTTTAAAGCACTGAAGAGAATTATATTCATTCTCAACTCTAATAAGACCCTACTTGTTCAGCAAGTATCCAGATGCCCCTGTAGAGAATGAGAGGAGAAAGCTATGCTACCCAGAAATATTTGCTGGTCTCAATCTGGGTAGCTGAATTATTTCTGTTAAAGAAATTGGCAACTCATGTCAAGTGTATTTCTTCCTGACATGTTCTACAAGTGCTTGCCTGAAAATGGGTTCACTTGAATTTAGAAACAATATATCTATTTATAGTCATTGCACCTTGCTTCTTGAAATTACTTTATAGTACTGGTCATGACTTCACATGAGTAATTAACTTAAACACTGTATGTTCTTCTGTTTATTTAATTATTCATCTTGTCTTCTATTAGAATATAAGTTCCATGAAGGCAAGGACTTTGTTGTGTTCACAACTGTGGCATCAACACCAGAAAAGTAGCTTTGCTCACAGTAGATGCATGATAAGCATTTATTGTTCAAAGGCACACTGGTACTTACATGATTATGGGGGTTTAGGAGCTTATAGAATCTGCCCTATTCTTTATTCCACCCATACATCTGAAGCAGAGCACAGTGCTCTCCTCATGAAAAAAAAAAAAAAAAGAGAATGAAACTTCATTTGAAGCACCCTTGTGAGGATAGAGGATGCACAGAGGATAAAGCGAGATCTTTGGTCTGGTAATTGAAGTCCCTATCTTTATTCTGAGAGTCTTACTTCTTGCTCTATTCTTTCAACCTCAAAAACTGTTTTAATATTGTATGTGAACTGGAACACATCAGTTTTGACTTCTCTCCTCCACTACTATTTTTGCTTTTCTGTATGTATGTGGGGACAACAAGGCAGTAGATTTTCATTCCAGAGCACTCAGAATGTATTCAGATCAACAGACGAATTACTGCTTGAGAAATTCCAGTCATTTCTGTCAGTCAGTTGAGGAAGGCATTTCCATTTTTTTTCTCTCTCTCTCCTGCCAAGACTGTGTCTAGAATTACATGTATTTCTATTATTATAACCCTCAATCTATTATTATCTACTATAGTCTTCTTACTCCTCACCAGCAGTCGATTCTTCCTTGCCATTTGGTCATCTTAGCAATAGTAGGTATGGCTCCTGGAGGTGAGCCGCAAAGGGAGATATTTCATTATAACTGCAAGGAAACCCTCTCCAGAAGTCCAGTACTCAAAGGTGGAGGGTATGGACACTCCATTTTACCCTATAGGACAATTAAGGGGAGAACCTTTTGATTGCTACCTCTGTTTCATGGAGGGGAGCACCTAAACAGACATTTCCTCAACTTGAGTTTTGAATAACCACATTTGCCTTGCTGAATTCAATATCTTAAGGCAAGATTTCTAAAGAAACAGATATAAAATTCTCTGGGCATGAGGGGCATTGGTTAAAGGGAACATTGAGGGGAAAGGGAGCCTGGGATTGCCTTACAAAAACTGGGAAGATGAACAATTCAAAGGCACAAACAAGAGTACTGAGTAGGAAAAGGAAACCTTCAAAATGTCCTTGAAGATGTTAATTAATATTTCAAATCATTTTTCAGAACATCCAAAGCCCTTCATTATCTAACATCAAATTATTTTTCATGATAATTTCATAGCACTGCACTCTGCTCTGGATATGCTTTGAGTCATGTTTAACATGCACATTTATGCTTATGTGCACTGGCTAATATCGTTCCTTCTACCTGTAATTCTTTTCTCTATCTCCTCTCTCAATCTAGTAAAATCATCTTCATATTTTCAGCTCATATGAAGTACATATTATTATTATTATCTTCTTTATAGATGTGGAAACCAAAGTTAATAAAATTTGTGTTTTCACGCGAATTTAATAGCAATTAACACTAAGTGTACAATGGCATAACATAAAACATTTGACTTAACAGACATATTTCTGGATAGAAAAGCTACACTTAACAACCACTATGGAATACAGTATGAAATTTTCTCAGGAAACTAAAAATGGATCTGCCTTTTGACCCAGCAATTCCACTGCTAAGATTATATCCTAAGAACCCTGAAACGCCAATCCAAAAAAACCTATGCACCCCAATGTTCATAGCAGCACAATTTACAATAGCCAAGTGTTGGAAGCAACCTAGGTGCCCATCAGTAAATGAATGGATAAAAAAACTGTGGTACATTTACACAATGGAATTCTATGCAGCAGAAAAAAAGAAGGAGCTCCTACCCTTGCAACAACATGGATGGAACTGAAAAGCATTATGCTAAGTGAAATAAGCCAGACGGTGAAAGACAAATACTGTATGATCTCACCTTTAACAGGAACCTAAACAACAAAAGAAATAAACAAGCAAAATATAACCAAAGACACTGAAATAGAGAACAGGCTTACAGTGACCAGAGGGGTGGGAATTGCAGGGGAAAAATGGAAGGGTTTACAAGAACAAGTGTAAAGGACACATGGACAAAAAAAAAAAAAAAAAAGAAGGAGGGGAAGGGGGAAAGAGGTGTGGAGGGCTGGGGGGTGGGCTGGGATAGGAGTAAAAGGCAGAAAACTGTACTTGAACAACAATTAAAAAAATAAAATAAATGCTAATCATAATTTATGCATGGCTTCCTCTTTCACTTTGCTCCACATCAGATTCTATGGTACACAAAATAAGAATGATGAGGATGGTGATGAGACTGCGGATGACTCTCTACTGGTTATCTTCCACATTTAACAGCAGCAAAAAATAATCAGCTCTTCAGGCTTGGCAAAATCAATCCAGAGAAGATACTCTGAATCCCAGGTACCGTGGGCTTCTCTGTTTAACTTTGAGTGTAGCAACCATGCTGACGGATCTACCTATATTTGTTTTTGATCTTTGCCCTATTTTATCAAAAAGAAGCTCAAAGTCAGAATAAATTATGCTCAAAATGTGCCATGATTTAAAGAAATCCAAGCATTTCATACAACCCAGAGCTCCTGTGGGGGGAAAAATCCAAATAAAAGAAAACTGACAATCATTCTAGAGCATGGTAACAATAACGACAGTGATAAACAATGAAAGATAAGAAAGAAATGAAAGAACATGTTTTTCCTAGTTATGAAGTTTTCTTTTTCCATTTTTATGTGGTCTTGAAAAGGACCCTCTTTGAATTCCCTTTGAATATTTTTGAGAATGAACATCCTTTCCTACCATGATGAACCAAGCATAATTAGGAAAAGTACAACTCACAGAATGATTTAAAATAAGGAATAAACATTAGAGCTTGTCTCTTTAAGCAATGACTTAATTTTTAAGTAAAATGGCAATATATAGATGAATGATGGTTGTAGTAAGATGAAACAGTGAATTTAAACAAAGATAGGCATACCACCCAAATAGAATCTCGCCAATGAAAAATGTACTTGTAAGTAAATGAATTAATATTTACCCTATTTATTCTAAAGCAATCTCTTATTCTGTTTTTCCCCATCTAGTATTAAACTTATGCTTTTGTATCTTATTGACAAAGACTGACTAAATATTACTCCAGTGTAATTTTTCTGTGGCATTAATTATAAATGTCTCACTGGAATAATGTGAAAGCAAAAACTCATTTAAAAGCAGATCACCTAAAGCGCATACTAATAAATTAAAATCAACAGATGAGAAACCAACCTCTTTCTCACAAATAGAAATATCTTTCTTGATCCGTTTGAGTTCACATGTCACAAATTCATGGTCTGTGGTTTAATTTCCATAATACATTAATATTGTTAATATATTAAACACATTTAAACTCTTACAAATTATCCTGGGCCTTACAGTCCATCACGTCTACAGCAAAACTGTTCAACAAATTGCAATTCTGTAATTAAGATAAAATGCTCATATGTTTGATGTACACTAGGTAATTAAATCTGAAGTAGAAAAAAGACAAGAGATACACACATACATACACATGAGTACAAGTAAAACTGGTGAGATCTGAACAAGATTAGTGTATTGTATCACCATCAATTTCCTGATTGTGATATATTGCTATCATTTTGCGAGACACTGTTGTTGGGGTAACTGGGTAAAGGATATACAGGCTCTTTTTGTATTGTTTTTACAGCTGTATGTGACTCTACAATAATCTGAAAATAAAATGTTTACTTAGAATATACAAGAAAACATTTACCTCGTATTTGACAAAGAAAGAGAGAAAGAGCGCTTTGGGAAATGGGAGTTGAGGAGAATCAAAATAGAACTTAAAACCACTGACATATTGGGGCTGCATTCAGGAGCCAAGAGTGCTATAGACACTCCAATTAGACAGAAGACCTTGAAGCATAATTTTATTTTACTCTGGCATGAGGTTACTCTGACTGGAGTCAGTAGCTTATATCTTTATATTTTAGGTATGCTTCTACGGGTTTATTGTGTGGTTTTTTTTGTTTCTTTGTAATTACCCTGAAATAAGGTCAGACTTCAGATAACTTTATTTTATTTATTTTTTTGAACTTTTTTTTTATAGATTTTATTTTTATTTTTTAGAGGGAGGGGAAGGGAGGGAGAAAGATGGGAAGAGAAACATTAATGTGTGGTTGCCTCTTGCATAACCCCTACCAGGAGACCTGGCCTGCAACCCAGGCATGCGCCCTGACTGGGAATCGAACCAGCAACTCTTTGGTTCACAGGCCTGTGCTCAACCCACTGAACCATACCAGCCAAGGGTAGATAATTTTATTTTAAACTACCCATATTGCTTCATGCTGCAATGGCCATGATAGGTGGTAAAAATTAGCAATGCTCATAATTGGGGATAATTTGATAATTATCCCATTTTTTCTTATTTTTCTGTTTGTATTGTTGAAATTTTAATTGTTCCAATTAAAGTTATCAATTTTGTAAAAATATATATTCTCTCATTCATCTATGGTTTTAATGTAATCTCAATACAAAATATCCAGATGATTATATTATAGAAAGAATTCAACAACCTGAACCCAAAGTTCATGTAACAGTAGGGACAAACATGAGAAGTGTCAATAAATACTTTTAAGAGAACAATAAAAGGAACTAACATTATTTTAGCTAACATTATTTTAAACCAAAATATGAAATGAAACTCCTATACAATTGAAACAAGGTAGAATCGGTGGAAGAAGAAGTAAAAGTTGATGAAGCAGAAGAGAAAATCCAGAAAAAAAAAAGACTTATGTATAAATAACAATTCAATTTATGGTAAAGATGAATTTCAAATAAATATGAAAATGTCATATTAAAATAGTTTAAATAATGTTTGAAGAAAAATGATCAAATAACTGAATTTTTAAAAAATATCAATAAGTAATGTAGATGATATAGAAAATATGTATTTTATAAGATTGTGTGAAGAGCTGGCCTCCTTCAGGAAAACACAACCCAGAAATAGAAAAATGAAAGAGACAGAGTTAGAAATAGTGGGGGACTGGAGGGAGGGAGGAAGGGAGGAAGGGAGGGAGGGAGGGAGGGAGGGAGGGAGAAAGGAAGGAAGGAAGGAAGGAAGGAAGGAAGGAAGGAAGGAAGGAAGGAAGGAAGGAAAAAGAAAGGATGATAGATTTTATGAAGTTAAACAGGCTTACCTTTATGAAAAATATGAAGAACAATGCACAAAAAGATAAAATTAATGAAATTAAAGTACAAAGCAAAGATTAGAAGGAAATATTTGTAACATATACAAGAAACAAGTGGACACTACAAAGAATTATTTGGCTTTGTCTCTCAGCCTCTTTTTCTTCACATTATCTGATGGCTTAATTTGGTTCATTAGTGCTGAATTTTATTTTTGTGCATTATAAGTATTTTTCTATTGAGAATTTATGGTATTTTCATTACATTTAGCAAGCATATTTTCAATATATATTTAAACTTAATTCTATTTATAAGGGCTTTTAATACAGGCCAATGTCTTTTTAAAACATGTTTGTCTCTCTTTTCTGCTTTTATACCAATTTATGTATTAAGGTGGTTTTTATTTTTTCTCAAGAATTAAGCCACCTGCATAATCAATGGTTTTTTTGTTTTGTTTTGTTTTTTAATTCTTTATTTTATTGATTATGCAACTACAGTTGGCCCATTTTCCCCCCTCACTCCCCACCACCCTGCCCATCCCCTCCCACCCTCATTCCCCCCTTTACTTCATGTCCATGTGTCATAAGTTCTCTAGTGTCTACATGTCCCATACTATTCCTACCCTCCCCCTGTCTATTTTCTCCCTACTGTCTATGCT
>PVIA01015626.1:0-21945 GCA_004024845.1 Tonatia bakeri | reverse complement strand
CTCACGCTGCCATCGGACGAACCAACGTGGCCGTCCTCTCAGACTCCAGCCCCCTTGCCCCCAAACTCATTCAGCTCTGGGTTCAGTTCCTGGGCCACTGGTCTCAAATCACAGCGTCGTCTTAGCACCGACGGCCACCTGCGAACGGGCAGACCCCTGGCCTCCCTCATACGCTCCCTGCCCCGGGCGGACTGGCCACGTGCCCCCCACCAAAGTCACCCAACAAGCACAGGGCAGCCGCCAGAACTCCCGCCCGGCTCCCAGGACCCCCGCGGCTGCAGACCGCCGTCCACTCCATCCGATGGGCCTCCAAGTGGTCCAGGCTGGGTGTCCCTGAGCCCCCTTCCGTCCCCAAGCTGTCAGCCTCCCCTTCCTGTGCCAGCCCATGCAAACCCCCTCACGGTCCCCTGCCAGTTTCCCGGTCTCGGTTTACTCATCTCCCACACGGGGCGCGCACAGCACCCGCCTGAGAGACGGGGGGGGGGGAGCTAAAACAGCGCCACCCCCACTAAGCAGGAGGAGCCACGCCCACCTCGGAGAGGCATCCAGCGAGTGACAGCTGAGTGTTGCTGTCAGAGTATTGACGTGCTTCCCCGTGTATGAGGCACACCCGTGCTTTCGGCCCAAACTTTCAGGGGAAAAAACCTTTCAGTTTAATTTTTTAATTCAATTTTTTATTTATTTCTACTTAGAAACGAAACCGATGGGTGTATTCCAGGGCACTGTTTTGCACACGGACATCACCACTGCCTTCCCGAGTCCCACTTGCAATGCACAAGCACAAATAAGAGAATTAGAAGTGGTTCTGCAGATAGGAATTAGTGCTACCCGTGCACAACGCACATCCTTATTTTTCCCTCAAAAATGTCGGCAAAAAGCTGCGTGGGCCCAGAAATTCGCTCCGGAGCAGGTGAAGGGGTCCCTGGCACACCCGTTCCCGGGGGCTGCCCTCTGTCACCTGGATCGGCGGGTGAGAGGAGGACCCCCTCGGCTGCCAGATCCCGGGCAGTGCTAAGAGAAATGGAGACTGGGGGAACTTCGGGATGGGGGCACCTGTAAATTCTGCAGCACACGGCATCACCTGCCAGCGAGAGCCCACTCAGCACAGCAAGTGCCTGAGAGGACAGGGGGTGGGACAGACCCCGGAGGGCAAGGGGTGGTGCGGGGGGGGGGGGTCCGGCCACTGGCACATGCCTGGCTCCACGGGCCACGATGGAAACATCCATCTTAAAGGGGTTACATCAGTCTCTGGAGACGCCCCGGCCGGAAGAGCGCCCACCACAAAGGCCCGTCGGCTGGGCTGGTTCTACTTATCTCCCCAGATCAAAGGCCCCCGAGCCGGGAGTCGCGTGCAGAGGCCGCTGCGGAGCCTCGTGGAGACCGGCAGCCCGAAGAGCCGAGTTCTCCGTCCGTCGATGAGCCCAGAGCCGGAGCCGCAGCTGCCGCTTCCCCTGACCTCAGTGCTGCTGCGGCAGAAACAGCTGAGCAGAGAAACGCCCGACCCGATGTTCTCCGTACGCCGCCAGAGGTCGTTCTCGATGTCTCAACACAAAACCAAGGAGCCCTTTGCCTCCTGAGACAGGTGTAGGGAGAACACCTTCAAGAGGACGCGTGTGGGAGCTTCCAGGTGAGCTCTGGGGGCAGGAGGAAGGCGGCTTCGCCCGGGGCCGGGCGGCTCAGTCGGCTGGAGCGTCACCCCGCAACAGAAGGGTCGCCTGTTCAGTCCCCGGCCCGGCTGTATACGGGGCGCAACCAATGGATGTTTCTCTCTCCCCGCTTCCTCTCTCTCTAAAAAGCAATGAAAAAATGTCCTTGGGTAAGGATACAACACATATTTAAGCCCTGGCTGGTGTGGCTCAGTGGACTGAGCACTGGCCTGCAAAACCAAGGGTCGCTGGTTCGATTCCCAGTCAGGGCACGTGCCTGGGTTGCAGCCCAGGTCCCCAGTGGGGGGCGCTTGAGAGGCAACCACACATCAGTCTCCCTCTCTTTTTCCCTCCCTTCCCCGTCCAAAAAATAAATTTAAAAAATATATTTTTTAAAATTTTTCAAAAGAGAATGCCTTCGTTTGGGAAGATTTTCTGGCAGACCCTTCCAGACCATCTTGTCTTCATGTTGCAGTGGCCTGGGGAACTTGGGAGCCTTAGCACTCGGAAAGAGGAATAAACCCACATCCTGTGCAGGCGGTGCGTCACACGAGGTGGCTGCCTGTGGCGTGAACACAGCGCGCTGGGGACAGGCAGGCACCTTGGCCTCCCCACCGTGGTGGCGGTCTCCTGGAGCCCCATCAGGAGGCAGGAGAACCCTGGCCTTCCTGGCGGAGGCCTCGGGCTGGGGCAAAGGTAGTGTCGTGCTGAAACGTCACGTGTGGGGTCCCCAGGACCCCGGAGCTGACCAGTCCAGGTCCTGCACACTGAGGTCTTTGACAGGAAGGCCGACGACTGGCCTCGAGGCCCTGAAATCAGGGTTCTCATCCTCACACAATGACACTCTCAGCCCGACTGGCCCCTCGTTGTGGGGGCATCCTGCACACTGCAGGGGGCTGCTACCTGTGAGACAGCAATAGCACCCCCAGGGGAGATACCCCAGAGAAAGTGACCCCCAGGTATCCCTGGGGGAGCAGAACAGGCACCTGCTGGGGGCCACTGCCCGAAATTAGCAGGACAGCCTCCTCCGTCTGTGACACCAGATTTCAGCCAGTGCCGGTCCCCTGACTAGATGGACCTGCACGTGTGACCACAGTCACACTCCCGTGTGGGGGAGGGGTGGAAAGGACATGCCCTACGTTCTCCCAAGAGAGTTTCCAACAGGAAAACTCCCGAGCGAGCGATGATCTGGGGCAGGGGCCCAGGATCCTCACGTGGCACTCGTGGGGCGTGGGCCAGCACTGCTCGGCTCCCCCTTGTAAGTAACCACCCCAGTCTCCCCGGGGACGGGCCATCTGGCTTTCAAAGGACGCCAGCCAGGTTGCCAAACGCTCATCGGGGTACTCTGGCGCCACTTTTTAAACAAATGCACGCGGCCCTGGGCCTGAGGGCTGTGTCTCCCTCGTCCTGGAGTGACCCGAGAGACGTCTGCAGTGACCAGGAAGGTTTTCCCTGCGTCGTTTACGGAGGTGCCACCAAAGCCCCCAAAGAGGCCCGTAAATCGCTGGTACGGCTGGCAGGCGTGCGGCGCTCAGCCCCACGTGGCCTCTCGGGGGTCACCTGGAGCGAGGCCAAGCCGCCAGACGCCCGCCCTCCCGGCTTTTCTCATTTCCTCTCCTCCGTCCTTTATTCTCGGGGCTACGACATCCTTAAATAAAAGGCAGCGCACAACCTTACAGGAAATTTCATTTTAAGTAGAATGTTCTTGAATTTAAAAAGAAGAAGAAAGGAGACAGGGGAAGAGGGGGAGGAGAAAAAGGAAAGGGTTTTTTTTTTTCCTTTTTGACAATGTGCCCGGACTCCTTGGCTCGGGCCGCTGGCCTGGCTCCCACACGCTCCTCTCCGCACAACCAGCTACCCTCAGACAACCCGTCAAGGGCAGCAGAGCCAGCAGAAAAGGCGCGGGGTGGCTCGCTGACTACTTTTCTGAGGCCCCCTGACGCACGGGGACGGGCTGTGCCGGCCTTTGCGCCGGGTTTTCTGCGTCTGACACCCACAGCCCGCCCTCATGGGCAGGGCTCACGTCCAGAGTGGCTGACTTCCCTCCTCAGCAGGGGCCCCTCCTGGCACCCTTCTGGTCACACAGATCTGTGGTGAGGGGACAGCCGTGCCCCTGGAGACCCTCTTCTCTCACCATCAACACCTGAGGCCCCTCCACCGGAATCGAAACATCCCTCCTGGCCGACAACCAGGTCTGCCTTTGTCCCCCTGTTTTGGTTTATGAAAAAATCATGCATCTCATGGCTTAATATGAAAGCAACCTGGAAAAGAGAGTTTTTCCCCTTGGGACACCCGTCGCCGGGGCAGGAAGGGTCTTGGCTCCCTTGCGCCTGTGTTCTGGACGCTGTGGCCTGGGTGGATGTGTGAGCCCGGGGAACGGCCGCACTGTCACCAAAGGAGCAAACATGACTTGGAACACAAGTTGGTGGACCCCTCGTTCTCGGTGAGCGAGGCCCCCTGAGGACAGGTGCTTGCGTGAAGCCCTCTGTCCCTTGGAGGGTGTCACTGCAGCTCTGCCACTAGGACTGTTCCCTAAGCTGGGATGTGGCTGGTGACCGCTCCGTCACCGTCTGCACGAGGCTCGTCACACACGACAGCCTGTGAGGAGGCTGCCTTTAGTTCATGGACTTAACCGTGTACATAGGACTGGCCCACACAGGGGCGGAGGACAGTCGTGGCTACGTCAGGACGTGCGTGGGTGAGAGGACTTTACATCCCAACCGGACGTCCCATGTGCCCACCTGCTTGTGTCCAAAACACCATCCGTGGTGGACACACTGGTGGTGGAGAGAGCTCCGTGACATCAGTGTGAGTGGAAGCTCAGGAGAGTGACCGTGAAGTCACAGGCAATGGTCGGAATGACAAGGTGCACCATGGGCAGGATGATGGGAGGGACCGCCAAGGGCACCTGGTCTAACCCTGGCCCCGACCCAGCTGAGCACCAGTGACCAATCCGCCAGGGATGTGACTTCCTCTTGCACTGGGCTGATGCCATCCCCGGGGCGAAACGAGACGGAGTTCTGCACCTGAAGCGGCTCCGTTACTCTCCGAAGGAAGTGCGAGAGGCAGAGAGAGTGTCTGCACGGCACTGATGCGTGGGGGTACAGCCGCCGGTCGTCCCCAAAACAGCAACTCGAGACCCACTGATTTGGAAGGTGGTCCTTTCAGCAGACCATGTCCCTCTTTTTAGAGGGAAGAAACACACTAGGAAAGCAGGGAAGAAAGGAGACGGAGGGACACTGAGGAAGAAGCCATGAAGGGAAGGGAGACACGGCGTGACGCGGAAGGGCTGACCCACCAGGGAAAGGCGGAGCTGCAGACCGCGTGCACCCGGCACCGGCGGGACTGGAAGTGGAACTGGACAAGCCCACAGTTACGGCTGGAGGCTTTGCTGTGCCACCGGCAACAGCCGATGGAAGCGCCCCCCGACCCCATGCTCTGTCTGATCCTCTAGAAGAGGGCATCAAACTCGTTTTCACCAGGGGTCACGTCAGCCTCGAGGTTGCCTTCAAAGGGCCGAATGTAACTTCAATTCCATAACTGTTGAGCAGCAGTTACATTCACACGGTCCAAAATTAACTCTAGCGTCTAGAACCTCAGCTCTGGACCCAGAAATAGGATGTCCATTATACTGACACATGGGCACCTACCGACCAGCACCAGGCAGGCAACCTTGTTGTTCAATAACCAGTTTAAATGAAGGAAAACACAACCTCACTTTCCGTTTGCATGTTTTAAACCATGAGGCTGAGCTGCTTTTCACGCATCCACTGACGGTCCTGTCTCCCGTCGTCACCGACTGTTTCTCTGCTGGGCTCTTGACTGCAGCTCTTTTACGCACTGGGAAGTGACTATCTGACTTTCCAATAGGTCGCACGTATTTCGTGAAGGCTGTCGTCTGTATTTTGACTGTGGCCTTTGCCACAGGGCATTTTCACATTTACACGCCACCCGTTTTGTGGTCTGGGCACAAACTCTTCGGAAAGGGCTCCACGCTGTCCCCGCACAGCGCCTTTTGTGCGGAGGGCCGCGCCAACCCGACGCCAGCGTTTCTACTCACGCCCGTGGGCCGTGTCCCGCCTTCGGAAGAGGCGCGCGTGTCCGCAGCGTCAGGGCGGCAGCAGCCCGGAGGACGTGGCTGCAAACCCGCACGTGCCCAGGGCAGCAGAAGGGGCTCCGCGTGCACGGTGGCCACGCGTGGGGCGCTGGTGGGCAGGAGGCTCACCTCGGGACCGGACCCACGGCAGCCTGAGCACAGCCCTTCCGGGCTGAAAGACGAGGCTAACACTCGCCCACACCGTCACCCTAAGCCCGCGGCGCCACCTTGCACGGAGCGCGGTCACCGCGCGGGGTAGGAGCGCCACGCCCCGCGCATGCGCCGGTGAGAGCGGAGCGCGGCCCCGAGGGCCAGCCCGGAAGTCCCACCCCTGCCGCGGGCACTTCCGCTGGAGGGGGGTGGGGGAGGGGAGCACTCCGCGGCGCTAGCGCCGGGCGCTGCTCACGCGTCGTGCCCGCCGAGCTCCAAACCACCGTGTCTCTCATCGTCGTTTAACGGGTCTCCCCGCTGTTGTGACACCGACAGGCACTGCCTATGTTGGGGGGTCCCCGGACCGCGAGCGGCTCATCGTCGACCAGAACAAGTGCCTGCCAACTGCAGACTGACAGTGTCCACCCCTGATAAATGGCAGGACAGAAGACGCGCCACCCTCTCCAGGCAAGCCTGAAAATAAATCAGGAAATACGGATACGTGCTTTTACAGGCTGGAACAAAACCCGCAGCTTCGGCTCATGTTTTCCAAGCACAACGGCGAGGCGAGGGGGACGAGCAGAGCGGGGCTGAGCGGAATCCGATGGACGGCCGCCGCCCCCCGGGTCCCTGCACGCGGAGACACACACTTACGGAGCTTGGACTGAGGCTCCCTCTCATCAAAGTGGAGAAGAAAAAAAAAAGCTGGATCTCGTTACCAATAAAGTGAATTAGGAAAACGTTCCTGGCGCCGAAAGTCTCTCCCTCTTCAAATGAACGTAATTAGAAGGGCCATAAAGCTTTTAATCATTTCCTCGAAGACGGGCAGGTGTGTACCTGGTGGATCTCTTCCGTAGGAGACGCCAGCCCTCTCCCTAATGGCACATTGTCTTAATGGCCTTGCTGTTCCCGAGTTCGTCTCGTGGCACCGTTACTTGTTATTTCCGACGTGAGCTAATATTGCACTTGAAACCACCGGGAGGCATTTCTCCACCACATCCCCTCTCCCCAGCTGCAGAGGAAGTGGGGCCAAGCGAGGCCAGTAAGAGAGGTCCCCAAATCCTGGGAGCACGTTTAAAGCTGGGTTTGCAGGGAGAGGACGAGCTATAGCCGGATATAGCTACAGTGAGTGCCTCTCGAAATTGGGATGGGAAACATCGCCCCCACCCAAAGAAACATCAGACCCCACAAGGTAAAGAGGGGGCTTGGACACCCACCATGCTGGACCAAAAGAAATGCTAGGGTTCCTGCCAAATCATCGCTGTTCCTCCCAGGCCTGAGGCCATCCTGAGGGAGCCAGCCCCACAAACAAACCGTTTTTTTGGGGGGGAGCGCCAATAATCTTGGTTGGCGTTGGTGCGCTAGCCGTGCCCCCCCTCCGGCACACTCCCTAATTATGCACCCACTCCCTTCTGTGTTCTCCATGCACATCTGCCCTTGGAGAAGTCCCGTAAAGCTGAGGAACATGGTGGCTGGGGTTCTTGGGGGTCCTCCAGGCCAACACTCAGCCGGCCCCAGGTCTGCAGAGAGGAAAGCCGAGGTCCGGGGAAGTGACTGCTCAAGGTCATGCCATCAGGCCCCGTCCAGGACAGCACTGAAAGCCAGGGCCCCTGAGCTGCAGGGCTGCATGCCCTTCCAGAGCTCGGGGGCTCTCGCTAGATGGAACACAGAACTACCCCGGAGGTCCTGGGGGGGCCTTAGTTCTTGGATGGAGAGTGAAGACTTGACGTCCTTTAAGACCGCCAGTCAGCTCCGGACAAGACACATTAAATGGTGAAGTGCCAACAGGGACTGTGGAAAACTAAGGGCAGAGGAAAAAAATTTTAAGCAAATTGCCATAGATTTCAAAGCCCTTAGAATTATTATTTTCCTTTCATATCCTCGTCTCCTTCTTGGGCTCAGAGTCCGTTCCAGTGTTAGTTTTGCTGGAGTGTTTCATGGAGGCCAAATTAACACCCAGACGGGGACTAATGCTCACCTTTGTCCCGCAACCAGAACCCCGTGCATCCCTGACGTGTCAACCACATTTTCACACTCAGGAACATCTCACACCCGAAAAACACATCGATCCACCAAGAGGCAAGAACCTCCGGCTTTGAAACCCTAATCCGCATGGGCTGCCAGCGAGGGCATTCCCTTCGCCCTCCCCTCCTTCCTCTCTCGCTCCTGCCTCTGTAGTTCGCCTGCACTGTCTCACCCGGGGACTGGGGTCTGCGGGGGCCGGGGTCTCCCACAATTCTCACTTCCTCAGTGCAGCCTGCTTCACGTTCAGCCCCGGGCAGGGAGATAAATCTTGTTGCCTGTGAGTTGTCACGTCTCCGGGCGGGTGTGCTGGGGCCTCCCACCGAGGTCTCTGGGCACCAGAGTGCCAAGACTCCACACTGCTGAATACCGGGTTCGAGCATCTTGGCAGAGGCACGGACTTTCCACCGACAAATGAACATTGTTTCATCTCGTTTTGACACCGTAATGTCTTTCCCATACACCTGTTCTGACATCCTCATGAAACCATCGCATCCCCATCAGCCGAGGAGGGAATTAGCATTGTTACTGCAAGCATTCTGAAATCGCGGCTTATTTTTCATATCTAAATATCTCGTCCCCATCTGCCTCTTCGGAGAGATAAACCCGAGATCTAACACCCTGCAAATCTGAAAGTCTAAAAAGTGTGCATTTGGTTTTACAATCTCTCTACCTACAGCGCCCAGCGTGTGGGGCTGGAGTCGCACTTGGGCAAATGGATACGTTTACGCACATCGTGTCGAGGGCTCCCGTGGAAAACAAACGTGCCGTGTTTTGGTGCGTTAATAGCAAGACATGCGTCTGGACTGACTTTCCTGAAACTTCAAATAATGGCAATTATTGTCATTATGATGAACGGTTATGATAATATTATTTGTTTTTGAAATGCTTCCACATACCTGCTACCTTTTATGACACAGTAAACTCCAAAGGGTAATTTTGTTATTGGCTTAAATTTACAGGCAGAAAACTCATGCCCAGAGATGTCGAGCACGGTGTTGAATTGTCGGGCGGGGCTCCAAGCCAGCGCTTCACGGGAGCGGACACGCCAGAGCCGCTCTGCACACTGCTCCTAACTGAGGCTCACGTGGATTTCTACGTCTTTGGGGTTTTGCCTTATTTTGTAATCAGTGTCACTCTGTGATCTGAGAAGTCACTCACCTCCAGCGTGCTCGTGCGGGCCGAGAGCCGCTGGCCGAGTGTTCGGAGAGGCCCGGGCTGGGGTCGGTCTGGTGTCCGGAATGTCGCTCCGGAGCTGGACGGTGTGGAGGGCTCCGAGCAGAGGCACACACGGCGGTGCCCCTGGGCTTGGAGGGCAGGAAACTTCTGCGGCTGGCGGAGACGGAACAATGTAAAGGAACATAGTGGAAATTGTTCCCCTTCCCGGAAAATGGCAGAGGCTGTTCTTCCGTTTGTCCACACAAGGCGCGCTGGCAGAAACTGCACACGAGCGTTCCCCGGATTACCGCCCACATCCTCCTCGGCCTCGGCCACTTCAACCTGCCCTGCAAGACCTGAGCTGATGCCGCTTTTCCACTACGTCTTTCAGACAAAACTAGTAATTATTGACCTTTACTCACCTATTCCCCCAAACACAGTGGACAATCGCACGGGCCCCCATCCACTGGTTTCTGTGTTCATGTCAACCCCCGTCCCCCCACTCCCCGCCCTGGGCCGCAGACAGACCTCATTCTCAAATTACCGATGCTTAGTGCACAGAAAGCTTGTTAAATGAGCACAATTTATAGCTGCCTTCCAAAACAAAACATCGCCCCCCCAAAAATGATCTCCCTCGCTGTCCACTGTGCAGGTAGAAAGATGATCAAATCCATTGTTAAATTGTCACATCCATCCACCCCGCACTGGTTCCCCCGTGTCACTGCGGGGTGCAGTGGGACGCATGGACTGCCATCTACCGCCACCCTTCTGGTCATGTGATCCGGGTCACGCAATTCAGCAAATGGTTTCAGATACGTACGCATTTTGAAGACAAGCCCATATAGGTGCATCCGCAGTGTCAACGTAAAACATTCTGTAGAAATCCAGGAGCGAGACGGGGAGTCGCTCTTCAGAGGGCTTTCCAGCTTCTTCTCGTCCGAGCCCCGTGCATGGCGCCGTCTGGAGTTGAGGAGAAGGCACGTGGGAACATCACTTCATTCTGGGTGACCCCACTTGGGTCCGTTCGCTCTACTGAGCTGTGAGGTCATCACACTGTTGGGCGTTCTGATGGGCATGAACTGGAGAGATTAATGATCTTTGGGGTGACAGTCTGTGGTTTATCCTTCTCAGAGTTGGTCACAAGTAGCAAAAGGCTGAAGAAGGGATGATTATTTTGTCCTGCAGGTGCTACAAGTTTGAACTGTGGCTCTGAAAAACGTGGTATTTAAGACGCTCAGTACCACAGAGCCCTCTACCTAATCATGCCAGTGGGAGCGTTCGTGAGGGCTGTGGGTTTGGGTTCCAGAAAGCACCTGGGAACCTTCTGCATCACAGCATTTTCATGGACACGTGAACAAGAAGGTTGACCTTTAGCCCAGGTCACACTTGCCCTAGTGACCTTGGCGTCCAGTTGTCAGCAAAAGCCCCATTCTGGCCCAGTCCCCCCAGGGCCCTGGCATGGGTGGGACTCTCCTGACCTTGGGGTCCCCCGGGATGAACTGCACTCCGAAGTCCCAGGCAGGGGAGCAGGGTCTCCAGGGCACACGCAGCAAAGCGGCGGTGTCCCACACCCCGCGCTTTCCGAGGCTCCAGTCGCCAGCGAAGCCCCTTTCAACCTCGCCTCCCTCGAGTTAGAAACAGAGAAATACCCAGCCTCCTCTCCACCCTGCACCTGCCTGGGGAGCCTGGGCATGATCACAGCCCCGGGTGAGTCACGAAGCGGGATCCCAAGGGTAGGAGCCTCAGGAGGCTAACACCGGCCACAGATAACAGACCACACCTCCACCTGCCTTCCCGGTCACCAGCAGAGCGGTGGCCAGCCGCGCCTGTCACCTCCTCCACTTGGGTTCTGGTTTACTCAGGTCTGAGCAATCATTTAGGTTTTTACCTTCCACAGGGTTGGCAGGCCGTACAGTTCAGCCTTTCAGCAATGCGAGCCCCTCCGTGCGTGCCCATAAAACTCGGCGTGAGAAATACACAGGAGGAGAAAGGCCAACGTAGGGGCCGAAAGCTGAATGTGGCCCCTCACGTTCCCAGTGCATCTGCAACGGGTCGTCACACTGAAGGGCCTCTGTTCTTCCGCTTAGCGACCCGGCCCCAGGCCAGCCCACCCCCACCCACCCACTGCACAGGGCTGGGTCTCATTAGGAAACGTTTAATTAAAAAAACAATAAACACGGGCTGACTTGTGGATGGTCTTAATCACCATCATTCCGCATGTTGGGAGCAGGAAGCGTGTCGCATGGGCTGCGTCTGCCTCGGCCACAGACCGACCTCCCTCCAGGGTCCTTCTCTCCGGCTGCTGTTCACCCGAAATCGGGCTGTCAGTCGGGAACTCCGAGCATCACAGGCTCAACAGGAGACACATATTGCTTTGGTGTCCTGGTGTCTGTGCTGAATTCATCATCGGGGATGCAACGTGTCTTTCTTAGGGTTCCTCCTCCCAGGCCCCAGCTCCCCGAAGGCGTCGGGCGGGGAGACCAGAGCAGAGCACAGCCGCCCTGCCACCCCACCACCCCCAATTCCGGCTGTTCCGTGAGCAGCAGTGGAGGGCGATCTGGGCTCCTGAAGCTGAAATGAGAACGCTGTTTCAGTGCCACTGTGCGCACTCCTGGGTCTTCCACACGGAAACGCACCCCAGGCGGCCACCCTGGGACGGTGTCTTTGAAAACCGGTGTTTGTCTTCGTTGATCGCTGTGGTTCAGCCAAGGGCCTGGCTGGGGGGACTAGGAGAGAGTGAGCGAGCGGGGGGAGGGGGGCGCGCAGGGGACAGGTGTGCGGGGCGCTCTCTGGGAGCTGTGCTCGGCCAGCACGCTCCACGTCCCCTGCTTTCCGGAGGTGAGTGCTCCGGCTCTGCCAGCTAAACGCTCGCTGCTGGGGCGAGACTGAAAACTTTGTCAGGTGAAGACCGAACATCACTGGGAGGAGGCAGGCAGCATCGAATCTCCCGCTGGGTGACAGTTCCAGATAGACTGATGGAGACGCCTGCTTCCTGCTAGACCGGTCAATACCGGCCACGGCAGGAGCTCGCGGGAGGCAGACCTGGTGGGGACCGAGGCAATGCCGGTGGCCCCTTGTCACGGGAGGTGGGGCTGTGTTACGGGATCGCACGACAGACCCGGAAACACCCAGATCCTTCCGGACCCCCACCACCGGCACCGTGTGTGCGCACACACCCTTCACCCTGCCATCTGTCCGTGATGGGGACCCTCGTGAATGCGGCCTGCAAAGGAGAGAGCAGGTGGTCTTTGCCAGAAACATCTCTACCTCGAGAAAGGCCAGATTTTCAGACAGAGAATTTTCTAGTTACTCTGTATCTAAAATTCTTCTTTTAGGTTTTGTTTTTATTTTCATGCTCAGATGGGAACAGACACACCAGCACTTGCGATGGGATCAAAGAAACGAGTGGGTTTAGCCCACGGGGTTCCGCACTGCAGGGAGCAGCATGGGTGTGAGTGTGGGTCTGAGCACGTCGGGGCCGCGGCCTGAACCCGGGTGGCCGAGCCAGCCGCAAGCGGCACGTCCCCTGCACCACTGCCTTGCAGGGCGCTGGGGAGGACCCTCTGGAACACGGCTGTCTTAATAGATTTTATTTATCAAATAATGCACAAGGCTTTTCTTCTGGAAAAATGTCCAGCAGAGGGGAAGCTGAGAGAGGAGGTTCATAAGTAGGGAGGGACCCTGGAAACGCCCTCTCAGCCCTTGACCAGGTAAAGCCGGCCACACCGCTGTTCCTGCCGGAAGCTGCTCGTTCCGCTTCCCCCTTTGTAGATATTTTGTTTTCCCCTAAACGCTGTCACTGCTTGCTGGGGAAAAAATTGTTTTGTTTCTTCCAGAGCTCCTTGCTGTATGGCTCCCCCTGCTGGGCGGAATCGGCAGTTTTGTCAGGTGTGACGGTGGCGCTGTGGATCCACGCGTGTCTCTCCGCCCACGGACCTAATCAATGTACAGAATAGTTACACATGCAAATTAGATCCTGCGCACCCACCGACTGCAAAACTGTGTGATCGGGGTTTCCATGAACGCAGTTTGGCATAAAAATAGCTCCATTTTACAGGAAACACCTTACAGTGTGGGACGTAACCTGAAATACTCATAGATACGGTCAGTTGAAGGTGAAACGTGCGTCCTGGCGTTAAAGTTCCAGGTGTCAACCAACAGAGTCCCCGCCCACGCTGCCGTCCATAGGGTCGTCAGCGATGGGGAGGAAGCGGCCTCGGTGCCTGGTCTGTTTCACACAGCGGTGCGGTCTCCCAGGCGTCCACGCATCCCGGCACGCATATAAATTCCAAAATTCACGGAGTTTACCTGGTGGATCAGAAGCCGTTAGAGTCCACTGTGCGAATCCACATTTAGGCACTCTTTAAGAAGCGGGTCATTATTGACCCAACAGGCTGTGACCGTCATCTGTGCTGTGACTGCTTCGTGTCTGGCCTGTCACTCGAGCCACCCTGCACATGCCCCACATGCACACGCCCCACATGCGCACGCCCCACATGCACACGCCCCACATGCACACGCAGCAGATGCACATGCTAAAACGCCTCGTTCATGGGAGCTGGTCAAGGGGATCCTGGGCAGCTGCATCCCTGCAAGAGAAAACACCCGCTGGACTTGAACCTCCGGTGGGCCAAGGTCAGGCTGAGGTCACGGACGGGCCTGCACGATGTGCGGCTGCCGGCACCACCCCACATCCACCCGGGCTCTCTGAGCAGCACCCACGGGTGAAAGCGCTGTGCATCCACCGGGGAGGACACCTACCCCCGTTCACCAGCACAAGACAGCACACCCACCCTCTCACTCAGAAAGAAGGAGTGGGTGCTGGAAACCGATGATTTGAAATACGATGAAATTCCAGGACAAGTAACATCGTTTTAGATCCCCTTCCTTGTCCTGGTCTTTATTTTAATTCTGGTCTGGCCCTCATACAAGGAAATGGGCGCCCCCTGGTTCCAGCAAGCTTCTGAGGGTCGGGCAAGGCGTGATGCCATCTAGCAGAGCTGCAGACCCCAAAGGAAAGCCAGGGCTCCTGGGGGAGGCCTCCGGGGGTCCCCACTTCTGGGATCCTGGGCCCAGGGTGCCCTGCAGCCTGCCCCGCCCCCACGTGTTGCACGTGTGTGTGTGAGCCGTCCCCCCCCCCACCCCCCCATCAGTTCTGTCAGCTACCGTCCATTGCGTAATGGCACAGGCCTTACACAGGAGGGAACACCAGGACTTGTGAGCCGCTGTCATCAACGTTTGTGGAAGACACGCCGGAGTCCAGGAAGTGCTGGGCAGCAGACCCACTCGAGGGTCCGAGCCCTCATCCTCACGAGGTGTTGACTGCGTTCCGACACTAAGGACCAGAGGGACTGAAGGCACGCAGGAGAAGGAAGGGGGCAAGGGGAGCGGGCAGTCCGCAGCAAGGACAGAGTCAGCCACCCCACACCCCACCCCTGCCCCAGCCAGGTGACAGCCACACCTCTGTCGTTTTATTGCAAAGGTTGCAAAGCCTTCAACCACTCAGTCCACGGCTTCCTCAAATAGGACCTGGAACCCCTTCCCCGGGGTCCACGCCCATGTGAGGAAGCCCACGGTCAAGGGCGGGTTCCTAGCAGCTCTGCTCCTGCTGCACTCCCCCCCGCTTCTCCCCGAATCTCTAACCCATTTCACTCAGGCGCCTTCTCCCCCACGTTAGGGGACGGAACCTTTCTGCTCCCTGCCTCCCCCGCAGGAGATGAACTCTCGGGCAGGGTGGGCTCGCCGGGACCCCCGCCAGGAGCCATTGTCTGGAGGATAATAGGGGAGCAGAGCTCCTTTGTGGAGGGAAGCGGGAAGACAGACACGGTGATGACTGTGAGTCCCAAGCTCCCCTCTCCTCTTTCTTGCCTTTTATTCCGCCACCCCCCCATCCAACAGCTGTTCACCATCACAGTGAGTTTCACAGGCAGCTAATAACTTACTTGCCATCCGCCCCTATTTCCCCGGGACGCCTGGATTCACGCCCGCTTGCCCCATGGCCACCTCCCATAGCCGGTGCCTCGGCGCTGGCTCTGGGGGTTCTGGTGGAGGGAAACGCCCCCAGTGACCGTTCCCGTATCCTCATGTCCAATGCGGGTGAAGGGCCCAGGGGAGCCCACCCCTGGGCCCCCAGAGCCCGGCAGCCCAGTGTCCTGACCGCCCCCTCCCCAAGTCCCGCCTCTCCTCACACGTGAAGGTGAAAGAAACTCCCAAGGTTCACACTGGTTTGGGCACAAACGCTCCAAGCATTGGCGGGAGGTCGCCAAACCGGGAGCCTCTCGTCCTGGGGGTGTGGGCCCCCAGTGTCCCCCTGGGTGACGGGCGGGAAGCTCCAGCCACGCCCTGTCTGAGGGCCACGCTCGGGGGACAGGGAGTCCAGAGCAGAGGGACCCAGTCTCCACTGCTCACTCAGCAACTTCGCTCTTTGGGGGTTTTTAAAGAAAAATGTTGATGCAAAATAGCGTCCCAGGCCCTTGGAAGCAGACACGAGGGGATGGGCTCTGGCCCGATCGGTCGAGAGCAGGGATGCGGGGCGGGGATGCTGCAAGGACTTGGGAACCCCCCGGAACCTGTGCGCTGCAGGCTCTCGGGACCCCGAGAGGCACGGGGACAAGAAGGACCGTGTGTGGCCCTGGAGTCTGGGGATTCACTCCGTACCCGTGCGGAGCACCTCAGAGCACCCCGGAGGACACGAGTGTGTCAGGTCTTCTCTGGCACATACGCAGCTGCCTCTGCAAAGGGGCAGGGAAGTCACACACGCTGGCTGAGAGCCATGCTCTCCTGCGTCTGCACCCCCAGGACTGGGTGAGGATGCTCGGAAAACCCATGGGGTACCTGGGGGCCGGGCAGCAAATCCGGGAGAGGAGAGGCCTGTCCTGCCCTCCGGGCCCGGCGTGGGGAAGGAAGGCAGCAGGCCCTGGAGGAGGGGCACAGCACCCTGGGTGGGCTGCCCCACCCCCACCCACCGAAGGACCCCCTCCATCCTTCCCGTCCCAGGACAGAGCAGAAGTCCTGGCCGCCGCGTGGAGAGGGAGGCTCCAGACTGCCGGCAGGGTAAGGACCTCAGCCAGCAGGACCCCCAGAGGTCCTGGGGCTCGGAAACCCTTCTGACCGCACCCAGATCCCAGCATGAAGGTGGATGGACCCCAACATGGCTGCATACCCCCGAGTTGCCCAAACGCCCATCTCTCCAAAGCCCAGGAAGCCACTTGCCGTTTACAGACAAAAAACGGAAAAAACACCTCCTGGGAAGGCGCCCTCACAGGGCGGCCATGTGGGCCGGGCAGCTGCTACCCGCGTGTGGAGCCACGGTTGGCACGCGGTGTCCTCGCACCCGCGACTGTGGCAGCCACGGCGCCCGGAAAGTAAGACCGGAGTCACCGGCCACCATCAGCCTCCATTTGGGGTCACTGCAAGGGGCTGGGGGTGGGGGACATCAGACAGGTCTGTCCTCGTGGAGCTCCACGGGGTTCTTGGGTTTCTGTCTGTGCTCGCGGGGACCCCATCTCGTGCAGAGACGAGAACAGAGACGGGCAAACACTGAGTTTCCCTTCGCTTCGGGTCCTGGTCTGCTTGGCGTTGTCCTTGGGGCGCGTGCTCAGCGTCGGGTGTGGGGTCCTTGTCCACCGTTGGGGGGCGCTGAGCAGGCCATCCCCACCTTACAAAGCTCCCCCAGAGTGAAGAAACCGAGACCACCCCCAAGGCCGGAGGCTCCGGGGGTTCGAGGTGCGACATTTCGAACACGTTTCCGCGGGTTTCTCTGCGTGTGCAAAGCCCAGGCCGCGCGGGGGTGGGCACAGCGCTGACGGACTTCCCGCCGCTCCCCCAGGCCGAGGCCCACGGGGGGGTGGGGGGGGCGGGGGACGCAGGAGGAGAGTGAGGGCCCATCCGTCTCCCGGGGTGTTTAGACGTTCTGCGGCCGAAAAAGAGAAAAAGCTGTTTACAAAAGGGAGTGTCGGGAACATTGTGTAAAAGAACGCTTATCTGGGAGCCTTTGATCTCTCTCAGAAGCACCCCGGGAGGCCGCAGGGAGGGTCGCCCTGCAGCGGGGGCGGGGGACCGCGGTTCCCCGGAAAACAATCGGAGCATTGCACCACCTCCTGGCCGCCTTTGAAACACAGGCCCTGCGAAATCCCCCGGGGAGCTGGAGGGCTCGCAGCCCCCAGACCTCTGAAGACGGGCAGGAGTCGCCCAGCACTGGGCTCAGTAGGGCCCAGTGTGTGTACACAGGGACACCAGCCCGAGGGACACCGGCCGGGGGACAGGAGCCGGGCGCCCTCCAGCGTGCCGCCACCGGCTCCGAGAGCCCGTGGTGACTTCGAGGCCTGAGAGTGGGGAATTAAAGCCTATAAAATTCCAGATTTCTGTCTCGTCCAGGTCTGACACAGGCACAGAAAGAAAGAAGAGAACCCGGCTGGGGGGTGGGGAGTGGTTGGAGCACCGTCCTATACACCAAACGATCAGGGGTTCGACCCCCAGTCAGGGCACATACTCAGGTTGTGGGTTCGGTCCCCTGTCAGGGTGCAGACGGGAGGCAACCGATCTGTGTTCCTCTCACCTCCATGTTTCTCTCCCCCCACCCCTTCCTCACTCTAAAATCAATAAACGTATCCTCAGGGGAGGATTTTTAAAAACAGAAAGAAGGGAGGGAGGGGGGAGGAAACAGGCCCCATTATTAGGATTTCCTCTTCCAGCTTTAGTCCTTAGTTTTCACCTGGAAAGAAGCAAATGGCACCCGGAAAGCGCACCACAGAGCGTGCTGTGCACCATCAAGCTGGGGAGGCCCAGGCGGCCTCAGCTCACAGCAGGGACTTCGGGGCGTCCCCAGGGGTCCCTGCTTCATAACGCGGCACAGGGACCCCGGCAGCATGCGTGGTGTCGCCCCCCAAAGGGGCCGTGGGCTACCCGGAGTTCACTGGCACCTGAGCTCTTCGAAAGCAGTGGATTTCGGTGCCTGGTCAGATGAGCTTGGTTCCAGCCTTTGGGGAGATGGCTCCACGGTGACCCGTCTTCTACTGGATGCTTGCTCGCCACCCCTGCCCTGGGCACCCACGTGTCTCCGCAAACCCCCAGCCTCCCAGCGCCAGGCCCCGCACACTGGGCGGGCTTCAGCGGGAGCTCACGTCCCCCTGAAATCTGTCTGCAGAGCACGTAGAGCGGAGGCCGACCTGGGCTCCGCACGGAGAGCTATGGAGACAGAGGGCGCGGTCTCTGCCGGCAAAGGGAAGCTGAACAACCCTCACAGACCGCTCATGGGAGAACGCTGGACTGGACGAGAAGTTTTCGGAATGGGGCCCGTGCACCCCAGCTGGCATACGCCGGGCCAGGCGGAAGGGAAGACCGGGGAGGTGGAGAATGAGGGGAAGGGAGTCCTGTTCCCACAGTGCCCGCACCCCTGGGCTCTCCATGCACGAGGTGTCCACACCCGTGTAGCAGAAGGCCGGAGGGCCCTACACCCAGGACACTGAGGGCCCGCCGAGGGGGTAAATTCAGAAAAGCGATGGCGCCTGGTTCAAGAGCGGGCACCGTGCATGTTAGGAGACGGGGAGATGGATGCTGTGCTCCGAGCCGCTGTTCTGGAACTCGGTGGAAGCCCCCCCCCCACCTGGAAGGTGGGGACCCAAAGCCACAGGCTGCTGCTATTTAGTTCGAGTCTTTGAGTCCCAGGAAGAGCCAGGCCCCTCCCCAGCCCAAGCAATCCCAATCACCCTCTGGGGGAGGGGGGTCCTTGGGGCTGCCTAGGGAGCCAACTGCCAGGGGTCACCCAGCTACAGTGACCCAAGGACTCAACTTCGGTCTCTGTGTGTAAACTCGGTGTTCTTCTGACCATGTTCCTTTGTGACGGATTGCAAGTCAGATACACAGAGTTGGAGGAACCCCGAGTTCTAGGCTGATGTTTTGGAGTAATCACGTTCCGAATGCCCCCCGGGAACTCCCCTCAGCTTTCTCTCTGCAGCTTGCCACAGAGGCAGCAGTGCCACCTGCCTCCCACAAAGGGCAAAGTTAAGGCGCAAAATTATCGGCAAACCACCCCAAACTGCTACATGCTCAGAGACGAGCCCAAACTCACAATCCGGCCCACCAGCCCTGCCAGCCCAGGGCCCATCTGTCCCCCTGTCCTGGAGCCGCCGTGGCCTTGGGTCCGGACTCGGCCCGTGAGGAGCAGGGATTGGGCCCTCGGGACCCCGGCTGGGTGGCCTTGGCAGAGATGGGAGTCCCCCCCAGTGGTGACATGGGCACGCAGACATCACTTACCTAAAGCAGGGAGTGACTTCAAGTGTTAGCATTTAATTCATGGTAATTATTGAACTGAATCAAAGGAAGCTAAAATGCAAATACTAGCTACCTAAAGCTGCATGACTTAGAGAAAGTTAAATATATAAATCGTTGGGCAGGACGCCTGACGCTGATACAATGTTTCATTTCTGTCTTCACTTGCTCACATCTGCAAACGGGGTCACAGGCATGGGTGCCGGGAGTCGGGACCGCGGCAAACTCCTGGGGAGACGCAGTTCACCCCTGCACTGTTCACAGTTCAGCTGTGTCACCAGCGACGTGTCAGCGCTGAGGAGGGCCCGCTGGGGGGACCTGCGTCTTGTACACAGGTCCCGCAGAAGTGTACAGCAGTTGAAGCACAAAATCACTCTTTCACACCTCCTTGCACCACTGTGCCCCTTGTGCAAGATAAATAAAAATGCCCGTGGTTCCTGGAGCCGCATCCCCTGCAGGGTGGGGTGTGGAGGGCAGGGAGGGACGGTGAGAGACAGGAAAAGAAGGGAAGGGGCCGGGAGGGGCAAGAAAGGACAGGAAGGGAGGGCAGGGGCAGAAAGGGGCCTCGAACGCAGGAGTGGCTGGCTCTCTTGGGCACTCAGAACCCTGACTGGGGAGCCGTCTTGTTTAGTGGAGGGTCAGTGCAGGAAGAGGAGGGACACCCAGCTCGCCACCCTCCAATGGGACGGGACAGACGGCCCAGCCCTCGTAAACCCCCTGACTGCTTCACTCTCAGAAGGCTGGGAGCCTGCTGGGGAGACGGCAGTGCCAGGATTTGTGAGCAAGCGTGCACGGGCCACTGGGGCTCACCCCCGCGCCCACAGCCTATGCACACTCGTGTGTCTCCTGGGCCACCAGGTGTGGGGCAGCATTCCTCGGTGCCCCGCCTGTCTCCCCGTCTGCCCCTCTAGGTACCAGGAACCCCTAACGGACACTGGGGTTTACATGGACTCACATGAGCAGAGGGAGGGGCCCCCTCTGTGTGCACGCTGTCACCTTCAGAGAGACGCCCAGGGACTCTGCATAAGAACTGAGCGTAGCCACTGAGGCTGCGAGCAGCCATGTGCTGCTGACACCTGGGGCCACCAAGCAGTGCTAGTGACATCTTGTGCCCAGAGCAGGCGACCGCCCTCCCCACACTGTCCCCCCACGGGGCACTGGCTGTCAGAGCCTGGAGCCCTGCCATTCCTGAGACATCAGCAGGGAGGCCCAGGCTGTGCCCAAGGTCGCCGGAACTGGCGGTACACTGGGGTGCGGCTGCCGTCCGCGCCCGGCCGAGCCCTCCTTTCCGGAGCTGCCGGCTCCTCTCCCACCAAAAGCCTGGAAGGGGGCGAGAGGTTTGCTGCTGTATCACAGCTTTGGCAGATTCCTAGGAAAAGACCCTTTCTCAGCGTAACCGGAGGCAGTGACTCTGAAGGCGGAACAGGCCCCGGAGGAGTGCGTTACAGGAAGCAGACGGGGAAACGCCGCAGGGCAACTCAACAGGACTGTCCTGGGGCTGCATGGGAGCGGGTCGTCCGGGCACACGAGTGTGAGAGAGGCCACGTGTCCTCCTCGCACTTCCACTGTGTTCAGGTCGTTTTAAGGGACGTTTTTTTGAAGCACTGAGCTCTGGGCCTGGGTAATTTTTGAGTCACTGGTGCTCAGAAAAACGTAGTATTATTTCATGAAAGCCAATGCGGTGATGTGCTGCTTCCAAAGGAACCACGGTTCACCTTTGCACCCACCAAGGTCCTGAATACGAATGAAATCGCTTCCCTTTGAGCAGATGAGGTGTGTCCGGTCTGACCTGCCAGACGCACAGCACAGGTGCCCGTTACTTCCGAGGACAACTGTCACCACACATCATTTTGTTCCAGTTTTTCCACTGTCGGCATTCTGACAACTACTGTTGAATTCACTTTCAGGACGATCTTCTAAGGCAGGGAATGAGGACATTACCACCCCCATGTTTTCCAACGGAGTGCCTGAAAAGAGAAAGAATTTATCTCCAAAGTTATGCAATCGGTGGCCTTGAGAGAATTTTAACAGCAGCAAAAGCAGTTGGTTACCTACCGGGGGCTCCCGTAAGGCTGTCAGCCGGCTTCTCAACAGAAACTTCGCAGGCTAGAAGGGACGGGCGCGAAATATTCAGAGTGATGGGAAGCAAGGACCGACGACCAAAATCAGTCAACTCAGCAAGGCTCCTGTTTACAACATAGGAGCAGGGGAAGAGTGTCCCAGACGAGGAAAAGCTGAGGAGTTCGTCCCCACCAAACCAGCATTGCCCGAAATGTTAAAGGGCCTTCCCGAGGAAGGGGAAGAATGAAAGATAACAAATACAAACAGTGAAGTGGTGACACACACTCATCCACCCACGACTGAATCTAGAAAACAAGCGAACAAGCAGAACAGAAACAAACGCAGAGATAAGGGGAATATCCTGACGGCTGCCAGATGTGGGGGCGGTGGGGGCTGCGTGGAAGAGGGGGCGGGGCGGGACGTGCAGACCGGTGGCCACAGAGCCGTCGCGGGGACGTAAGGTACAGCACAGACGACAGAGTCAGGGGTGTTCTCGTAACCACTGGTGGTGCCCCGAGGGGACCGGCTCCATCGGGGTGACCC
>PVIA01015625.1:0-21968 GCA_004024845.1 Tonatia bakeri | reverse complement strand
GCACCCTCACCGTCCGCTGCAGTGCCTACTTCCCGCCACTGGGGGCTCCCTTCTCTCTTGAACGCAGGGGAGTCTCACCTGGGAGAAGGACCCGGGACGCACTTCCACTCCAGTTTCGTTGTCTGTCTGAAATCAGATGCAGCCAGGGTCCCGTGTCTTACCTGCAACGTCGAGCAGCCTCTGGAGCCTGATGCTGACTGTGGAGGGAAGACCAGTTCTGTGGGCTGGTGTCCCAGGAGTTCAGCTCCGATCATTCAACATGCTTTGTCTCCTCGCACCTTTCAGGTTTTTATTTTTTGTATTTTATTTATTTATTTTTAGAAAGAGGGGAAAGGAGGGAGAAAGAGAGGGAGAGAAGCATCAGTGTGTGGTTGGCTCTCACACGCCCCCCACCGGGGACCTGGCCCGCAACCCAGGCCTGGGCCCTGACTGGGAATCGAACCGGCGATGCTTTGGCTCGCAGGCTGACACTCAGTCCACTGAGCCACACCAGCCAGGGTGAGACTTTTAATATTGCTACTTTGTGTTATGAATTTCTGCTGGAGAAGCATACTATTCAGATCTTTGCCTATCATCTATTTATCTCTCTGCATCCATGTTTTTTAACCACGGCACTTTTCAATCTCAGAGTATTAGGAAGCGGGACCACCATTTTGCGAGAGGAATTTTGGAAGACACCAACGGCCACAGGACCGGGCGATTAGGAGAAACATGCCCACGGAGGGGTGCGGGGATGCCCCGAGCTGTTTCTCGGAGGCAGGGAGGGGTGAGGAGACCGGCGTGGGGGCGTGAATCTGAACATCCACTGGCCGTGCTAAGAGCAGGTCCAGCCCGCGCTGGGAGGTCGTGAAGCCTCGCTCCGCACTCCCACTCGGAGAGAGGGAGGCTCAGACAGGCCGGCGACCGGCTCCCTCGCGGCCCCTCCCCCAGGGCTCCGTGTGCCCCGCTGGCTCTCAGGTCCAGGGCGCACTGTGCAAGTGGCTTTCAGGGACAGCGTTCGGGGCAGCAGAGGTGGTTGCAGAGGAAAACTGTGTGTGAGCAGAGGGCCGACTGGGCTCTGCAAGGTTCTAGTGAGCAGGGTCTGGGCCTCTCACAGCGAGATGTGGCGTTCGAATGCCAAACAGACCCGCTGCCAGACGACCAAAACCTTTGGCTTCTGAGAATAGTTTTCTGACTCTTTTTCTCCGGGGAACTTATTTCTGTGCAGAACCTATCGAGTGAGCAATTTTTCAAAGCCGCAGACTGGGCTCTTCCTGGGGAAAATTGATGGCTCTTTAGAGTTATGATTAGATTCCTTCCCTTCTGATATTTCTCACTCGATGGCTTTATTTTCTCATTTTATCGCCCAGCTTTGAGCCCGTCTCTGGCACAGCAGACGCCTCAGGAGCCACATTGAACAGGAGTCCCAGTGGCTCAGAGGGAGGTGTCCTGTGCACACGGAGAACCAGGGGACACTGGAAAGACCCCACAGGCTGAACCGATGGTCCAGTTAAGCACTCACCCACCCCCCGTACTCCCTGAGCACCTGCCACTGACGGGACAGCGTCTGTCGTGAGGGTGCTAGTGTGGCGAGGACAGCCTGGTTCGCTGAGGGACAGGTCGTGGGGCTGGGCGGCGGGTAGCTTCCCGTGGACCAAAGAGTAAGGCCCCGGTGGTGGCATCGTGACGTCTCACAATGAGATCGGGGAACAGTGAGTTCCCATGTGGCTCCGAAATGCTGATTACAGATGGATGCGAGGAAGGAAGACAAAGTGTAAACCAAGAACCTCGCCCGCTGGCGTGGCTCAGGGGACTGAGTGCCGGCCTGTGAATCAAAGGGTTGCTGGTTCGATCCCCAGTCAGGGCACAGGCCTGGGTTATAGGCCAGGTCCCCAGTAGGGGGCGCACAAGAGGCAACTATGCATCAATGTTTCTCTCTCTTTCTCCCTCCCTTCCCCTTGGTCTAAAAATAAAATAAAATCTTCAAAAAAAAAAAAAAAGAATCTCTTTGTTGAAGGTCTTGACTGGGAAGTGAGGAATTGGCCTTTTTGCGTAGGTAGTTCAGAGCCTCGGGAGGGCGCTGGGGATTCTTCTCACCTGGTGTCCAGCGAAACCAGTGATGCTGGGCAGAACACCTGGAGCCCAGAGGCGACTCTGCCCACCCTGGGAGGTCAGGGGGTGGCTGATGCCCTCCCAGGGGAGAGGGACGGGGCAGAGGGCAGGAGGTCTCTGGTACCAGTGTTCGTTCAGAGATTATCGCACTCGAAACACCCGAAGGACACCCAGGTGGGTGTGGTCGCGCGGCCACGGGACCTGCGGGTGGGGGCTGGGCCGTGGCGGCACGGACGGTTCTGTCGGTGGAGGGGTGGGTCGACCGAGGGCAGCGCGATCCACGTGGAGACTGCCTCCCGCCCAGGTTCACGCAGTTTTACGGCTCCCCTCCTGTCTCTGGAGAGAGTCGCGTGCTCTCGCTCACAAGTCACTGGTGTGTTCTGGGCATGAGGTGGTGTGACACGCCTCAGGTGGGCCGTCGCTCGGCGGGAGGCACACACGGGAGCAAACTAGGTAACTCGTGTGAGTGAAGAGTAGTTCCTTGAGAAATATCACAGACGTACGATTTAACAGCTTCCCACTGACTTTGGAAATACAGGATGTAGTTTATATGATTTGCTGAAAGTGCTTTCATTTCTCGGCAAAGCTAGTAAGCTTCTTCACAAGCCGCGAAACAGTAAGGTGCGGAGTCGGGGTTTTCCAAACGCTGAGCCTGCCGGTGAGAGAAGTGTCCTGCGGTGGGGCCGCCCTTCGCGGCCAGGGAAAGGGTCCAGACGTGCCCACGCAGCAGGTGGCACGGACCCCAGGAATGTGTCCCCCTTGTCCCGAGCCCTCCCCTCCTGTCTCGGACAGCGACCCTGTTTCTTCGGGAACTTGCTCTTGGAGAGTGCGGGACCTGTCACCTGCAAGGCGCCCGGGCCGTGCGGGTGCGCCGTGGGGGCAAGGGTGGGCCCCGTGTCTCCCGCTGGGCTGGGGTTTGGGAGCTGCGTTTCTGAGGTCTGCGCCCCAGGCTCTGGAAGTCAGGGCTCAGAGGCCACGTGTGGCCACGGTGTGTCCACTGACGGCGGGCGGCCCTGCCCTTCCGGAATCAATGGCCGTCGAACAGTCTGCCGGGAGATCCTGAACCTGCGCCGCCCCCTTGGCTCGCACCTCGATTCCCCGGTTTCTGGGGTGTCGTTTCAGTAGGTTGTGCCTCTGTGCCCGGTGACGTCCGGCAGGTCACACTCCACGCAGCATCGCAAGGGGAAGCTGCTGCCTGAGTGTTTTTAGAGATCAGCATTTTCTCTCCTTATCTCTTCGCTCCTGCAGTTTCCGTGCACCTTTGCGCGGTGATGAGAGTGACGGCTCCGGTCGGCGTGCTCCGCCCTCCATCTGAATTGTTTCGTGCAGTGCCCCGAATGGCGGCCACTTGCTCAAAGGGAGTCTTTGTTTCTTTAAAAAATGCAAGCTCAAAATAACTGTTTGGCACAGGACACGTTGACATGTTAGCACAGTATTAAATGGAGCTACAGTTCCATGGATTCTCAAAAGGAAATAACTCCTCTCTTCTCTCGCTCAAAAAAAAAATCAGGTGGAATAGATTAAAAAAATGCGGGGTGAATACAAGTGGAGCTGGCTTCTTTACTGTAGATGCCGCGGAAGCTTCTGACGGGCTGACGTACACGTGGCCCTAAGTGCGGACTACCACTGGGAGCACATCCCAGACGGCCGTCCGCCTGGACTCTCTCGGGGACCAGAGCCTCGTCAGGCACACGCTCTGAAGCCTCACATTAGGGTCTGTGCGCCAAGGACAGGTGGATAGTTCTTGTGAAACTGTGGCTTGCGAGGCTAGCTATCTGATTTTATTTTTAGTTTTCAAGGTGTACACAGTCACCACATTTTCCATAGTTATTGTATGAAAAGGCAGCTTTTTCAGATTCCAAGGCTCGTCCTTAGCCCTCCCCGCCCCTCACTGGGCCGGGCCAGGAACCGATGACGCTTAGGCCCCTCCAGTGCCTGAGCTCCGGGCTGCCGGGTGTTTTATCCGAGCTCGTGGAAGTGTATGCATAGGTGTGTGTGCGTGTGTGCGTGTGTGCGTGTGTGTGTGAGAACCAATTTTAATCCTAGGACCTTTTTGTTAGATTTCACGTCGCCTGCATCCTGCCTGGTAGAAAGACGGGGAGCTGCCGCTGGCCTTTTCCTGCGGAAAGGGCACGTACCAAGCTGGCTAGAGAATTATCTAGATGGGAGAAGCGTAGCACAGCTCAGTAGGCACGAAGTGAGTGTCTAAATGAGGCCCAAGACGGAGAGGATTCAAGGAACCGTCAGAGAACTCGGGCAGCCACGCCCGCACCGCTAGGGTGCGCTGGCCTTTCTCGGTGCTTCCCCTGCGTGCCCCTTGTCCCTGCCCCTTGTTCCGGCCCCGCGTCCCCGCCCCGTCACCTGGGCCGTGTCACCTTGGACCTGACCGTTGTGACAGCTGGCTCATGGGTTCCCCTAAATATAACTCCCTGAATTAATATTCCTACTGCAGAGTTACCGCTTGGTCAGACCTCATTACTTCCCAATCAGTCGTGAAGGTTATCAGGTGCAAAGGACAGGGCGCCGGGTGTGGAGTGAAAAAGTCACATTCTGACAGCTGCTCACGAGCTGTGTGACCTTGAGCAGGCTGCTCAACGTCTAGGGGTGAGCCTACTCCCACCCGTGAAACTTCTACGATCAATCCTTGCTGCCTAACTCCCAAGGCTGCTCTAGGGTTTGACCAACACGTGAAGGGTTTTGGTAAACTTTGGAACGAAACATCCATCAGGTCAAGTACTGGCTGAGGCTGGTAACCTGTGCCTTTCCCAGTCTCTGCCGGCCCCCTGCTCGAATGAGTGGGCTGCCAGGGGGCCTGACCTTCGGGTGTCTCGGGGCCACGCTGGAAGAAGAGCTGTCTTGGGCCACCCATTAAATACACTGCAACAGGTAATCACAAAAAAATCTCATCATGTTTTAAGTAAGTTTATGATTTTGTGCTGGGCCGAGTTCACAGCCGTCCCGGGCTGCGGGCTGCAGGCTGGACGCCCTGGGTAACGCGTTCTTCTCTGTCAGCACCCTGGGGCGGCAGGGGGCTCAGAGGAACAGGAGCGTGTTCTCTCTCACCTGGGGGGCCCAGGTCTGAGGTCGGGGTGCAGCGGGGCTTCAAAAGGCCCCAGGGGAGGACTTCCCTGCCTTTTCCAGCTCCTGGAGGCTGCTGGTGTCCCCTAGCGTGTGGTCTCCTCACTCCCGTCCCCGGCTCAGCTGGCACACAGCTTCTCCTACATCCCTGTGTCTTCTCCTTTTCTCTCTCCCAAGGACATTCTGTCGTCGATTTAGGGTCCACCCTAAACCGGGGGTGGTCTCGTCTCAAGATCAGTAACTTGATTGCTTCGTCAAAGACCCTATTTCCAAACAAGGCCACGTCCATGGGCACCGGGAGCCGGGACTTGGACGTGTGTTCCCGGGGCTCCCGTTCAGCCTGGCCCACCTTCCCAGGCCGCTCCGAGGTGTTGTGTCAGGCTAGCGCTTCGTCACGCAGTCCTGAAGCAGCTGAGAGGGCAGCACTGACGTGACCAGTTAGACGGGCGATGACAGGGACCACCCACGGAGAACTGAGCGTCTGTTCCTGCTGATTCAGTCGTTCTCAGCCCCAACTGCATCTCGCGTGAAGAAGCGTCACTGCTTCCCTTCCTGTCCGAGAAGCGGCACCAGCCCAGCACGCTGGGGACTCCTGGGCGCTGAGAGCTCAGTCACACTGCAGCGCTGGCCGGGACCTCGGCCTTTCACCTGTCCCTGTCCCCTTGCAGTGTGCTCCTCTTGGGCGGCATTCAATGCCACGGAGTACAGCTGTGCCCACAAGCCGCCACCACACTATTCCTGGCCAGTGCGCAAAGCTCCTCCGGGTCTCTCCACGCAGAGAGGAGCCCGGCTGGGACAGGGGCAGCTGTGTTGGTGGTTGTTTGTTTATGTGCCTGGACGAACCCCAGCCCCGGGCACTTGCTGATTCAGCGCAAGCCTTTATTTCACAGTCCAGACTCATGATCTCCCCCTTTGCTGCGTCACAAACCTGCCCCCAGCTTCTTTCCTGTCCCTCCAGAGCAGAGCTAGCCCGGGGACGCATCTCAGGGGAACCGTGTGGCTTTTCTTGCCGTGACAACTTTAACACGGATGCTGCCTCCATCACGCACCATCAGGAGTTAACATTTTTCCACTCACAGGAGCGAAAACACACAGAGGCCTCTTCGTTCTGTCTTTCCCTGGGTCTGGCTAAATGACGGAGAATCTTCTGGACTTGCTCACCTAACATATTTCTACTAATATATTTCCAAGAGGTTTCCTGAGGAGGCACACACGTGCAAATTTTAACTGTTAACATGCCCGAGCTGAACTGCAGTTGCTTTGCTCACTCTGGGCGAATTTCCCTCCATCCGAGGCCAACAGCTCCATTGGGGTCCCTGTTGAAGGGATGAGACGGTGGCCAGAGGTGGGGGGGGAAGAAGGGTGTCTGGCCGGTTGTGCTGGTGGCCTGCCCTCGTCACGACACTCCCAGCTCCATCTTGCTCCTGGTGAGGGGTGGTGCCTGCGAAGGCAGCCGGTGAGCGGGAGGGGGACCCGGTGTCAGCCCCAACGAGGCCGCCGAGCCCCCGGCTGGGGTGCCGGGTAGAGTTCTAATTCACGTACCTCGAGACTGAGACAGGATGTTAGTTTAACCCCGGGTTTCTAATTTTTGAACACTTACTTATTATATCATTATGTTTTGAGATAAAGCAGGAGGAAAAAATAAAGTGCAATGAAAATCAGCCCAGGGGTTAGAAAAACTCAGCTCGGAGGAAGGGCCGGAGGAGGCTCTTCCCTGGAAAGAGGAAGGTTCGAAGCGGATTCCAGCAGAGACCAGAAGACTGTCTCAGATATCCGGGGAGCCTCCTGGTTGTAAAGGGCCGAGCCCACGTGGGGAAGCCTTCTAGGCGACCACTCACTGCCTGAGCCGAGGTCAGTTTTTAAGTCCTCCCGGCTCCCCGTCTTCCCACCAGAGGCCCCAGCCCTGAATCGCAGTCAAGCCGCCTGCCGTGGTCTGTCCGAATTCCCCACCCACAAAGGCTCGGGCGTAACCAAGTGGCTCTGGGTTACGGCCTCCGATGTTCGGTGGTTTGCTGCCTAGTGATAACCGAAACGCTAGGTGTGGGTCGGTCTCTTTTCACCGTCTGAGAGCTTGCCCACTCGTCACTCCAGCGCCCACCGCCTCCCAGAAGCTTGTTCAAACACTTCCTGCTTTGACGGCCCCCGAGAACTTCTGCATTATTGAAGACCCAACGTTGCGATCCATTATTGTGGCTCGTGGCTGTTTTATTCCTTTAATAGCATTTTAATGAACTCTCAGAAGGGAAAGGATGTTCATTGACGTGATGCATTAGTGTCTTGGATCTCCTGAAGACTGTGTAACAGCAGCACCCCGTCGGGAATTACAGCCTTTTCGTGGGTTATAGAAATCTGTTCCCCACTTTTTCCAACACGGTAGCGTTCTTGCTGGCTGGGGGCCGCCCAGCTAAAGCCTGCACGTCCCAGCTCCCCTTGTAGCCAAGTGTGGCCGTGTAAGTACTGACCAATGGGTGTGAGTGAAAATAATGTGCCCCTTGACCCTCATTCTCAACAGAGTCGGGTGTGGGTCTCTTTAGCAAGGTCCTTGTGTTGCTGAGTTGTGGGACACGCCGGGGCCACTGCCCAGGACCTCCACGTGGACTCTGTTTTGAGGTCAGTGGAACTGACCACGACATTGCCTACCTTTGTCCTGTTACATGACAGAATAAACTTCTGCCTTTTAAAGCCATGCTTATGTGTCCTCTCTTACAACAACTGAAAAAATAACGTACATCACACAGACCTTACGAACACACTGTCTTGGGACCGGAACTTAGGGAAAAGTTCAGGAGGACACTTACAATGACATCTCCAGCGGTGAGGACAGCTGGCCCTCGTGCAGCCGTTGTCAGGAGCCCGCCCTGTTCTGGCGGCTGCAGCCAGCCCACTCACCGAGTCCGCCTCACAGCAGCCGGCCCGAGGAAACCACTCCAGCTGTCCTGCTGCGTCGACCTAGCACAGCGCACGGGCCGCCCGATGACCTGCCCGGACCTACCCGCTGGTCCTGGGGGGGCGGGTTCCACTCAGGCACCTGCTCCGGAGCCCCCAGCACCCGGGCAGGAGGTCAACTCTGTGCGAGGCTCTGCGGCGCCGGCCTTCACAGACTGGAAACGCAGGTGATCGGGAGTCGTTGGCCACACGGCACGGCCAGGTGCGAAGCTGAAGCCACTAGGGGAAGGAAAGACTTGCCCTCATGGAGACACACACCGAGCGTGTTCCATGAGCACGGACCCCAGCAGTGAGCAGGTGCGCGATCCTCAGGGCTCCTCCCACCGCTCTTTACGTGTCACTGTCACTGACACTGACACGGGAATAAGGAAGCACACGTGACCTGACCACACAGTCAGCTCTCACCACACGAACACATCCGTGTGGTCTGCAGGCCGACCAGCAGCCACATGGCCGTCCCCAGGGGCCGCACGTCCCCTTCCAGCCATCACACATTGCTTTCGAGGGCACCTTCCAAGTTTACCGTGCAGTGGCTGGGATCCTCCCACGTCGTGTGTCTTGTGTGTACGCAGTTTTGCCTCTTTAAACAGACTCATCTTCGAGATGAACAGATGCAGGGGTTGGGAATGGTTGGCCCTCGATGGGGTCCCATCCTCCAGGGCCTGGCGATCTTCGGGGCCAGCCTTTCCAGCTCCTGACACTGAGCCAAACTTCATGTTCTAGAAACTTCTATCCCAGCGTGTATGGCCCTACTCGCCCTTCGGTTCTTCCGTCTGGGGTTTTCTCTGTGGTGACGTTAATGGGCTTGTGAGTGTCAGCTCAGCGGGTTTCTGACCGTCCTTCCCTGGGTCCTTGTTCGGGGGTTGGCAGCTTTCGCTCCACTGGCTGTGTCCTTGGTTCTGTGGGTTACGGTTCCAGAAAAAGCAGGCATGATGGCGACGTGACGTCGAGGGGGACTTGGCTCTGGCTGAGGATGTGACAGTTACTGGAATCGGGAGATTCGGCTGGCCGGGAGCCAGCGGTGTGCACCACACCCACACTTGGCACGCGACACACACGGATTGATACTGTCGTTTCACGCTTCCTGAGCCTCGACGATCGTTTCCTAGCTAATGACAGACTGTCGTGTCGGTCTCTGCACCGCGGCACAGACCATCTGCAGTTGTCACAGCTCCAGATTTTATTTACTCACCGCTGAGCTGGGTGGATGTTGATTAATGAGTCGCTTTTCTGGAAGGAAGCTGAGCGCTGTCTCCAATAGCCCCAGCTTTCCCGCCCGGGTGCCTCCTTCACGGCTCTCTCAGAGCGCTGCACACCGACTCCCCCGGTCACCACGGGTGGGCAGTGCCCAGTTCAGCGCCATCCCGACCCCCACCCTGGACGTGACGTCCGACCCCAGAGGCTGAGGGCTCAGCCCCATGAGGCCACCCCCACAGCAGATGCCATTGTAGGCGGTAGGTCCCCAGCTCGCCCCCAAGTCTGTCTGACGTGGCTACAGTCGGGGTTCCCGTGACCCCTCCCCGGGTTGGATACTTTGCCTGAGCGGCTCACAGGACCCGGGGAGACACATTGCCCAGCTCACCACAGGATGTGATGCAGGACACAGGTGGTCAGCCGGACAAAGGGGCACTCGGGGGGAGGTCCAGGAGGGGCCTGAACTGGGGGGGGCTTCTGCCCCTGTGCAGTTGGGGTGCTCACCCACCAAGCAGCTCATGAGCCCCCTCCTGGGGGCTTTATGGAGGACCCCCAAGGCCGGCACACCCTGCCGTTCACTCTCTTCAAGCCCTTCGCTCTGCTCGGGAGTGTGGGGGCTGGGCTGGACACTCCAAGCTTCTCTCCGTGGTTCATTCTTTCTGCTGACCGGTCCCTGCCCAGAAGCCCACCCAGAGGCCCCTCACAAGAACGGCAGGTGCCCTGCCCCCCAGGAGATGAGCTGGGACTCAGGAGCCTGGTGCCCCCTTGGAGCCGGCACAGACCAACACGTGCAGCCTGTCACCCTGCAGCTGCCGCGTCTGCCACGTGCCCCTCCCTGCACAGACAGGCCGGCCCACCAGGCTCAGAGGGGTGACCAGACGTCTTTGTTCAGGTCTGCAGAGCCCATCTTGCATTGTCCACGGAAGAGTCTGAAGTAGGTGGGGAGGACCTGCCAGCTAGGACTTGGGGGGTTGCTTTCTGGCTGAGACAGGGCCACGTGTGCAGGCTCCCGGACCTCAGGCTTTCTGGAAGGTATGTGCACATTTGGGTCCTTGCTGTGGTCTCGCTGCTGCGGGGTGGGGTGGCGGGAGCCAGGCCCTGTCCCCGATGGCCGCGGGGAGGAAGGGAACGACTGTGACCTCTGCCCATGACCTCTGCCTGAGGCCCAGGAAAGACACCGGAGCGGCTCCTCGTTCTGTTGGAATGCTGAGGTCGACATTCCCGAAAAGACACCTAAAGCGACCAGTTTCCTTCCCGGTAACGACTTGGCTGACTTGTGCGTCGGGGTCACTAGAGGTTTTGCTGTGGGAAGTTTCCACTTTGAGCTTTTGCTGCAGACCGCACGGTTGACAGCTCTGGGTGTGCAGGGCTGTGACCCCCTTCCGGGGGGCGGGGCCCCGCCCGCCCCGCCCTCCCCGCCCTCCCCGCCCTTCCCGCCCTTCCCGCCCTCGGACGCTGGGGCTCCGCCCTCGCTCGCCCTGCTGCCGCGGGACTGCACCGCGCCTGGAGCCCGCAGTGGGTGCGACTCACTCAGCCTGTGTGTGTGTGTGTGTGTGCGCGCACGTGCGTTTGGGTCCTCGCGCCCGCGCTTCATCCCGCTGCCTGACCCGATGCCACGATCCTGGAAACTCGCTCTGGACCTTCCTCTCGTCCTTCCTTCCGGCCGGACTGCACCGGGCAGGTCGCAGACGCGGGCTGCGCGCGTGTTCTGTGCGGCCGTGTTTCCAGACCGGTTTTTAGGTCGTGGTCCCCGACAGCCCCGGAGCTGCGTGCGCCGCGGTGAAGAACCCAGCGTCCGTCTCCAGAAACTACCTCCTGTGACACTGAGTAACCGAGGGCGAGCTCTCCCCGAGGTCCCTGCTTCTGTTTGCTCCGCTCACTCTGCTTAGAGGAGGGGACTTCTCTGTCTTTGTTTTCTGGTCCGTGGTCACAGCCGGGGAACCGGCTGAGTGTTCACGTCCTTTTTCTCACTGAAACTGTTTCAGGAGGCGCGCCTTGGGCCTTGGGCCTTGGGCCAGCCCGGGGAATTGTCCTTCGGGCCGAGTTTCTGCGAAGCGGCTACCCTTGGGTGACAGGGATGAGCAGTAGGCTGAAAGGGTGCCCTTTACATAAACGATGGAGACTTTGCTAAAAGCCGATGGCAGTGTTGATTCCCAGCTCCATTGGTGAGGTCTTGGGTTCGTTACACAGGGTTTGAGTCCTCAGATTTCTGGTCTTCACAGTGTGGGAACATGGGGGCCATTTTCGACGTTGGCCACCTCTAGCCGAGCTCCTGACCAGGCAGTTTCGGCCTCCGCTGGGCGCAGGGTCCCCGCCAGGGAGTGGATTTCCGTCCGCTCCCCCCTGCCAGGCACCAGCCAGAGTCCACTGTCCCGTAGGCGCAGTGGCAGCTGGGAGGGGCTTCACTGCACTCTTAGGGCTCCTTGAAATGAAATTTCCACCCACTCGGCTTCATCCTTCTTTGGTGACCGAGATGTCACCAGTTACAGATGGCTGGTGACATAGTTACCATCATTAATGTTGATTTTCTCGGATTTTTCTGGGGCCCCTGGAGCCCCTCGTCCTGTTCTGACCCAACTGCATTGTTGACCCTCAGAGGGTGGAACCTTTACGAGGAAGGAGAGGGCAATTTTGGGGTACGGTGTTGAGGGTTAGTGTGGGTCGGCCTGCAGTGCCTTGAGGTGTTCCTGGCAGACGAAACAGAAATGAACAGAGTGACGGAAAACACCCACCAACTGAGACTGTTCGTCTTAGCTGTGGCTCTGAATAGGGACAGAGGAGTCTGCTTCATTCATCTTTCTTACCCCCGGCGAGTCAAGCGGCGGTGCCCGTGGTCCGGGTGCGGTGGCGGTCACCCGCCGGAACCGAGCCGTGGGCCAGGCCCGTTCTGCCGGGTCTTGCTTCCTGGAGCCCTCTGCAGTGGGCGGGGCATGTCTGCAAACGCTACTTAGGTGCTCAGTTCAGGTGCCATCTTTGTCTTCCCGTAACAGCAGCTGGAGGGGCTCTGTCCACAGGAACCCCACGAAGATAATGGAGCTGACAGTGGAGGCCAAGTGGGCCCGAACCTCCTCTCACGCCCGCTCGGGCGGAGCTTAGCAGAGTCCACCCAGTTGGCCGGCCGGCGCCGCACACTCGGAGCCAGGCGCGTGTGGCCGTGGGAGTGACAGTGACACCCGGTGACCGGGCTCCCCAGCACCCACTCCGCTCTCACCCAGGGCCCACCCAGTGCGCGTCCTGCAGGAAGTCATCGCCACGGAACACACATTTCAACGTCAAGGCGTTTGCTGGGGAAGGAGGAGGAGGGGCCGCACCGCACACCCCACAGTTCCCCACACTCCTCTTCCCGTTGCTGTCCGTCCCCAGAGTCCTCATCCCCCGGAACTGCTGCTTCACCCCCCATCACCGCGATGCCGCCCCCTCACCGCTCTGTCACTGCCTCCTCCTCTGCCCACTGCGCCCCCAGGCGGGGTGGCCACACCGTCCTTCCCTTCAGGGCTCTCTCCTCCATGACACGTCCTGTTGACCCATCGCTAGTTCATTCACACCTCTCTCCATTTCCCACAGTCTCTCGCACACGTGTCTCTCAACTCCAGAGGCAGGGACCACTCAGAGGCATCGCCTTTTAGGGTTCAGCTGGAGGGGATGTTTTCCCTGTCATGTCACCTCCTCCGAGGGAGCCTTGGCAGGTCTCAGCGACGTGTCTGCAGCCTTCCTTTGAAGGAGCCTGTGGTCTGATTCGGGGGAAGAGAACTCGTGAGGGTCCGGTTGTTCCCAGCGTGGTTCTGAGAGCCGTGGAGCTGCGTTGTGATTTCAACGAGCAGGTGCCAGAGGCGGGGGTGCGTGTAGGCGAGGGCCGCTAGGGAAGCGGGGCAGTCGGCAGGCAGGGATGGGGGGGGTGGGGGGATGGTGGCGACCCTGGGGCCTGTGGCCTGGAGGGGAGGCAGCGGGGGTGGGGAGGGGGAGAAGCCATGGCAGTGCCGAGCAGGCGAAGAGCAGAATACTGCCAGACCCGACGGAGGCCCGCCGGCGGGGCTGCAGCGTGGGTGGCAGAGGAGAGTGTCTGGGAGCAGATATCCGGGGACAGGCGATAACCCAGGAAAGACATGGGGTGGTTAAATGGCTTCTGACCTTGGTCCGTGGTAGTTTGTCACCCGAAGGGGAGAAGATCGACTGTCCGCTTCCTTCCAGCCTGGTCTGCAGCGCACGCATGCTGGCTCGGGTTGTTACGGCTGCGGCGGTCCCGGGGGTCACGTCCCCGGGAAATCGGGCGTTGTGTGGAGTGGGTTCACGCTCCCTGGAAAGGAACGAGAGGGTGCGGTTGCAGCATTTCTCAGAGGATTCTCTGAGAAACGGAACTGTTGCATAGAGCATGCTTCCTTAGTGCTTTGGAAATGAATGGACGGCTTGAGCAGCACATGAAGATGGAAAGGTCACAAGCTCTTGTCTTGTCAGCAGCCGAGTCAGGTTCTCTGTTGAGGGGCGGCCCCCAGGAGAGTTTCTGGGAATGCTGGAAAATCGAAGGAACAACTTTCCCTGCGTTAGAAGGCTACAAAGGCCCCCCACCCTTCCATCCTGTTCTTCTTCCCCCCCCAGCCTCCCACCCCTGGGTTTAAAACATTTCACTGGTTTTAAAAATAATTGTGAGTAAATATTGGGTAAATATTTGCATACCCCCTTCCTTCCCCAAAATGAAGCGTAATGGAAAGAGCTCTCACTGGGCCTTTCGGTCTGTAGACCCAGCTCCCCTCCCTGTGGATACACGGAGATGTCCCCGTCCACTGCGGAGTGGCCCCCAAAGGCTCGGAGGCGGCCCAGATCTCCACGCCCGGCACTGCCAGCAGATGCGGGGGCTGTGTCCAGACCTCCGTAGTGACGACACCATGACCAGCTCCGTACGTCACCACATCTAATTTCTGTCACTGCGTCACGGAGGTGGTCACCTAGGGGAGGCAGTGCCCTGGAGTGACCCGTCGGCCCGTTGCCCCCACGGGAGGCAGGCTGCTGTGCTGCCCTGACGGGGCCTTGCTCGAGGCTCACAGTCGTGACCCAGGATGGGCCCTGGGGCCGGCACACGGGAGGGCGGCGGGCTTCCTCCCCGCTCACGCTTGCCAGGCACCCCAGGCTTCTCTGGATGCCAGTGCTAGCTGGTATCACGTGGCTCTTTGCGGGAGCCTGGCCTCTCTGGCTGCCCCTGACTCCTTCCTTCTGCACTGAACCCAGCCCGGGACCGCCCAGCCCTGCCCCCGCTCCTCCTTTCCAAGCACTGTCCGCCTCTGCACGTCCAATGAAACGTCCAGTGAAACCCTAACGGCAAGCTGAGGATCCCAGCTCAAGCTTCACCACAGATTCTGTTCTAAAATGTCATTTTTCTGGACTTTTTTCTGCACCATCCTCACTCCCGATGTCCACCCTGGCCCCTTGGGTCCAGCAGCTGGCTGGGACCTGTGAGCCACATGCTCCCGGGCTGTCGCCTCCCCCTCCCACCTCCTGCTGCAGCCCGCAGCCTGGCTCCGCTCCCTGTCACAGGACGAGGGCGGGGGCGGGCACACAGGGAGGGGACAGCCAGGCAGTGTCAGGCTGGCAGCTTCGGGAATCTCTGCCCCGACAATGCCGCACCCCAGGTCGTGCGTCAGGGTTGCTTGTGGGAGCCGCACTTCCTGGCACCGTGCTGTTGGAATAGGTCCATGGTGTCCCCACAGACTCGGGGACAGAGAGTCACCGGGCGACTCAGGGGTGTGGTGCTCACTTGGCCTTGGGCCCAGGGTCCCAGTTCCCTGGTGGTGATGCAGTAGCGCAGCGCTGCCTGCAGAGGGCAGCAGTGGGAAGCTGTCATCCCTCCGAGCCTGCCATTAAAGATACTGCAGCATCATTTTATTTGAACCATTCTCTTTCAACGTTATTAATTAGTCAGTCAGCACCAGTGTATTAATGTATTTTAAAAAGCACTTAGTGAGCCTTCTGCGTGCCAGGCTGTGTGGTGTCAGCGTTTCAAGCCTCAAGTCTGCAAAGCTTTTGTCACCTCCCCCCTTGACGCTCCTGCCCCTCCTACGCCCCTCCAGGGCAGCTCCCTCTGCCCTCCTCCAGGAAGCCCTCCAGGACTAGTGCTCCCCAAAACCTACTTCCCCCTCTCTCAGCCTCTTTGGGCCCCCCAGGTCTGCTCCCAGCCCCTTCCCTATTTTCTTGTGGAAATTGCTCATTAGTGTGGCTTATAGTTTTGCCTCAGGGAGGATGAAGAACTTGAGGTATGATTTTTAGACAACATTATTACTCACCGTTATGGTGTGAGCATGTGGCAGTACCATCCATCTTGTTCGTGAATGTAAGTGGCAGTAGCTGTGCCATCCTTCCGAGGACCCTTAGGGAAAGTCCCTGCCAGAATTCAGTTCTGGGAAGCATGTCTATGGGTTTGGGGGGAGGCCGCATTAGAGTGGAAATTGCTCCAGAAACGGTATCCTATCCAAATGGTGGACTCAACAGTGGCCCCTCCCTCCTGCTCCAGTCGCCTCTCTAGAAATGGTAGAAAAATAATCGGCCCTGGGTGGCGAGCACTCCACGCAGTACACGGTCATCTGACAGAATAGTACACTTGAAATTTCCATCACTGTGCGAACCCACACCACCCCAATATACATAATAAAAAGTAGCATTTTTTAAAAAGCCAAAAATAACAATCCTGAACAATAGATTGCCATTGGAGGGGAGCAGAGAGGGGCCGAGTGACCTGCCAGTGTGGAGAGATGTGAAGACAGTGGTTATGCAGAACTGTCCCCCTCGGGCTGAGCAGTGTGCAGAAGGGCCCACATCAGGTGTGGAGCAGGGGGCGGGGGCATTGTGTGTGCTGGTGGCCAGTGACGGCGGAGGTGGGGAAATGTAGCAGGTTGCAGCCTCTGGAATCAGTGACAGACCAGCCTCCTCGGGCCCAGTACCCACATTGCCATGAGCTTGGTGCTGTGAACATACCCTTTCCTCCCCCCAGTGCCTGTGGGTGGGGCTTTAGAGCACAGCTTGGCTGGGTCCTGCGTCTCAGGTCTCCTGGGAAAGCGGCCCCTGGGTGACTGCTGGGGCCGTAGACGCCAGTCAAGGCCTGGGTGCGGGATCCACCTCAAAGTTCCTGCGGCTGTTGGCCAATTCGATTCTGCGCAGGCTGTTGGGATGGGGGCCTTGGTCTCTCTGGTTGGCAGCTGGCTGGGCGGTGGCTTGAGTTTGCTGCCACGTGGGACTCCACAGCATGGTCCTCGCTTTGTCAGCACCAGGAAGGGGGAGAGTCCCTCAGTCAGACCTGCCCCGGTTTCTGTGAAGTGGCCACAGGAGTGACAACCTGTCACCGCCAGCATATTCCACTGACCGGAAGCAGTCGTAGGCTCTGCACACTCGGGACAAGTATCTGCCAAGCGTGTGAAAACCCAGAGGTGTTCCTGGGGACCACCTTCGGTCTGTCCCTGCAGGAGGAGAAGCGCAGAGAGGAAATTAATTATTTTCGGCAACTGGTTGGATTCAGGTCTGTGACGGACAAGGACGCAACAGCCCTCAACTTCAGGTCCAAGGGCGCCCGTGCGACACTTCCGTCTCTTGCCGACTCTCACTTCCCTCACGCGCACGCCGAGAAGGGGGAGGGATTCGAGTCTCCTCCAACTTGCACTGCGCTTCAGGGGAGGAAGGCTCTGTCACCTGTGTCTTTGAATGACAGCGACGTCCGTCCCAGGGACCCACCCCGGAGGGATGAGCGGCGTCAGCAAGGAAGAAGCCCCTGACCTCTGGGAGTCCCGTGCTCTCGGGCTGTTTGCCGCGGCGGCCAAACCAGCCTTTCCTCCCCGGTGTGTCCTTCAAGAAGGGGACAGCGTGCGCTGCGGGGCGCTGTGCACTGCAGCCCCTTAGACTCTTGGGGACATCGGGGGCGGCCAGCGTCGCTGAGGGTGGTCCCTGTCACCCGTGAGAGGGGCCGGGCCGCCGGGGACAGACCCGCACACGCCTGTCAGGGGCTGTGGGGAGGGGTCAGGCTCTCAGGGCAGGCTCGCGCTGCCCAGCCTCCACGAACTCCCTGGAACCTCGGGAAAGAAGGGCCTGGGAGTACCAGCCTGATCTGTGCTGGAGCATTGTCCGAGATCCTCATGAAAAATATAGATCCCCAGAATCTCATGGGGTGGGCGGGGAGCGGAGAGCCGCTGGTGGAAAGTCTGGGTTTCAAGGTCTTTTCTCTGTTCCTGTGTCTTCGGGGCGGCCCACCTGCATTCTGCGGTTCAGACCGGCTGCACACCACTGCCCCCTGGGGGCGGCTGAGCCAAATTACAGGTGCAGACACCTGCCCCCGTGGTCTCCGCAGGGACATTTCTCCAGGAACCGGCCAAGTCACACCTCCACGAGGACGCTCACCTGTGCCCCCTCCTGCCCACAGACACCTCCTGCGACTTCCCGGGCCAGCTTATGCAGAGTTTGTATAATTCGGACCCTTGAGGACACAGCCTCCCACCGTTTCTAGTCCGTTCCTTCTGGACATAGCCCTTATCCTTTGATTTTGCCAACTCCGAGGACTCGGTTTGTCCAGTGGAAGACGCCACACCCAGGCCCCGAAAACGGCCTGCCCGCAGCTCTAGGCGCAGCCTGCGGGGGCGGGGCCTTGGCCGGGGCGGAGTCTGGCTCCGGAACTGCCCGCCCAGGCGCGGGGAGCCGGCGCTCGGAGGGTGCTCTTCTCCACCCCTCCGGGCACCCGGGCGCTCATCCACCGAGTGGCTTTCTCAGCCCGTGAGCTGGAATATCTTTCTTTGCTGAGCTCAGGTCCTTTCTGTTTGACCTGTGTCACGAGGAATGCTGCTCGGGGCCAAGTGTGCAGAGGTCAGGGCTGCGCGTTGTCACAGTGGCTGGCGTCCAGGCGGTGTTCCCGGGAGTCGGGAGAAACAGGCCTGGCGGGACGCGGCTCTGTGATGGGGCGTCACTCCGCCCAGCCGCAGTGTGGCATCTCCCAGCAAGACACCTGGTCCGAGTTCACGGTGAGTTATGACCACGGATTGCATGTTCTCCAGAAGAAGAACACCTGTTAACACGGAGGATGCTCGTAAATGCAGTCCATGAAAATTGCCGCTCGGATACCACGGCCTTCGTGTTGCTTGTATCCCAGTGTTCTTGCTGCCTCTGCAAAACGCCTTCTGATGAGTTTGCTGAGCAACGTTTTAGAAATGGACACAAACGTATCACTGAGGTGAAACTCACACAGCACGAGGGGAGCCTCTGCGAAGCGGACAGACCATCAGCGGCGTTCGTTCACGCTGTGCACCCCCGTTCTCCGCGGCTGCAGCCTCCGGTTCCGAACAGCTGGAGCGCAGACGCCTTTCTCCGCCAGAGGCTCCGCACCCACGTGCGGTGGGCGCAGTGGTTCCGAGCGACGGACGGAGAGGACTTCACGAAGCGATGAGAGTTTCTACAGAGGCCAGAGCTTTCTCGGCCCGTGGGAGGGGTCTGTCATCGAGAGTCCCTGGGACGCCCCCACAAGAGCAGTTAATGCGATGGGGTGAACTCAGCCGGGTGCCCAGCACAGCCCCCGGCTCTGATGACGCGCCGCATTCCTTTGCAAACAGAAACGCCAGCAAAAATGTGGGTGATGAGTCTGCGTGTCCTTTATACGCGTTTTATTGGCACACGCTGGAGCTATTTATGCAAATGAGCGGGAGGACCTCTAGACGCGCATGCGCGCCCTCCAGCCCCAGGCATAAAAGGCCCCGCGCCGGGGAGCTCTTCACTCTTGCCTGGTACCCCTTACCCTGCACGGTCTTTCCGAATCCTGCTCCCCCGCTGCCACCATGACGCGTTTCTTCTGCTGCGGTAGCTACTTCCCAGGCTACCCTTGCTATGGGACCAACTTCCACAGGACCTTCCGAGCCACCCCCTTGAACTGCGTCGTGCCCCTGGGCTCCCCGCTCCACGGTGGCTACGGATGCACCGGCTACGGCTCCCTGGGCTACAGCTTCGGCGGCAGCAACGCCAGCAACCTGTGCTGCGGGTACGGCGGCAGCTGCTGCAGGCCGTGGGGCTCGGGCTCCGGCTTTGGCTACAGCACCTACTGAGGGCCCCCGGGGGCTGCGGGAGGCGGTGGCTCAGAGCGGCCTGAAGGGCAGCAACCGTCTTCCTGCCACCTGGCGTGCTTGAGAGAGACATCCTCCGCCTTCTGCTGACTTCTTCCGGACATCTGGGCTGCAGTGACACCGAGCGAGCGGCCCAGGTGTCAGCGCTGGGCAGGGACGCACCTGCAGCCGGAGGAAGCCAGACGCATCTCTCCAACAGGCCTGGGCTGAGGCAGGGAAGCTAGGGGTTGGCCTCTTTCCACGGCTCTGCTCACGTGCCATTAACTTCTGCACCGACATCGACGCCTTTCGGATTGGGAGTGGGAAGGAAGGGTTCTGCCAAGGGTCTCTCAATAAACCTAACTTACTGAGCACACACGTTTTGTTCTGGCTGCTTCTTTCACGGTGCCTTTAGGCTTTTGAGCTCACCAACCAGTTTCTGCCTGTCGTGGGCGACTTGAGTACTTTCTGATTTCAGACTCCACGTTAGGACAGGGCGGGGCCTCACCTTCTGCCCCTCTGTGCTGAGATTTCAGTTTTGACACATTTTATTGAGCCATCCTAAACTTAATCTAAATACACGTAACTGTTAGCGTTTCTCTAGGCTGTGAGTGGGAAGCTTTTCCAGCTGCTGAATGCTGAGAAAGTCTCTCTCCTCCTTCCCTTTGTGACCGTTCCACTTCGGTGCTCCCCCTGCCCCCAGTGCCTGCCTGCAGGACTCGGCTGGTGACAGGCCAGAGCCCCCAGGCCACTGGGAGAGCTCCAGCTGCACAGACTCAGTGATGAATCTCCGTGTTCAGAGGCTCCGAGATCCAGACAGTAGCAAGAAGACACCAGCCGGAATCACAGAGTATTTCCCCCCTTTGGTAGGCGGGCTTCACGCCTCTCCTCCCTCCTCCTCCGGGCGCACGGGCGGCAGCTGTGCTAAAAAGGAATCTTGTGTTTTTCGGAACAGCAGATGCCGTCCAAAGCCCTTGAACTATGTAGTCTGTGCTTGGAAACAGCTCCTGTGCTGCTTCCTGAGACATCTCTGCTTCACCGAAGCAAAACACTTTGCGTTAGGGTCAAAGCAAACTCGTGAGATAGTCACCTCGCCCTGCGGGCTGCAGAGAAGGCACCCCATAATCTCCACGGACTCCAGTGGTTAACTCTCCGCTCTCTGGGCACAAAGCACCGTGCAGGGTCATGAAGGCTCGCTCCCGTTTGTGTGGAGTCCTCTTGGACGCTGGCCCCCGAGCTAAGAATTTGGGGCCTGTAAAAAGCCTATGACAGAGGGAAATTTCCAGAACACGTGGTGAGAGGTGGAGGGCCGGTGGCTTTCTGAGCTGTGTGCAGCAACCCGCTCCTTCCGGCTCCTTCCGGCGGCTCCACACCTGCCTGCTCCCCCCCTGCTCGCCGGCTGTCAGAAACGGGGACAGAAACCACTTCCTGTGACATTTTTGGGGTCCGACCCAGTGCCCCCTGGGGTGGTACAGAGGACAGGCAGGTGGGCAGGTAGTGTCACCTGCCAGCGGGGAGACCCAGGGGCCGCAGGGGCCGCCGTGGGGCTGGGGCTCTGTCGTCACACTGCTTCCTGTTCCAAAGCCGCAGTCCTTTCTGTTGTCTGTCTGAGAGTCTTCTCATTTTGACTTAATTTCAAAACTGCATAAAAGTCGCTGTAGTCCTACTGCAAAGAAGTCCTGCCTGACAACTTATTAAATGTTTACATTGTGCCCCGTTTACTCTATTTTATATATGATATATGCAATACTAGTTATGCATATAGTAGTATCACATATATATAGTATTTACACACTGTCAAATGCACTTCAGAATAAGTTGCAGGCACTATGCCCACTTACCCCAAGAACAAGCACAGTGTGGTTAGAAAAATTAGAAACTTTAGTACCAATATGCTGCAGACTTAGCGGCATACAGCGGCACAAACTAGTCCTCTTCCAATTCTGGAGGTCAGGGGTTTAAAGTCGGTGGGAGTGGGCTCAGATCCAGGCGGACTGGCTCCTGCACCTTCTCCCGACTCTAGGGGTCACCCGGCGTCTGCCGTGTGTCCCCTTCTGTCATCTTCAAAGGCAGCGTGCGGAGTTTTCAAATCTCTCTCTCGGACTCTGGCTGTGGCCCTCCTGCCTTCCCGTGTCACTTCCAGGACCCTTTAGACTACAGGGGGCCACGCAGATAACCCCAGATAACCCCTCCCTCAAGGCCAAGAGATCAGCACCCGAATCCCCCTGGAGTGGACAGGGCAGGTTCCAGGTTCTGGGGGACCCCATGCTGCCACCCACAGGTCCTACCAGGAAGTGCACTTAATTCCACGACTGGGTGGTGGTGTTTTCAATCCTCACGGGTGGAGGGGGGGCCATGTTTACTGATTTTAGAGAGGAGGGAGAGAGAGAGAGACGTCGACGTGAGAGAGAAGCATTGATTGGTTGCCTCCTGTGCGCGCCCTGACTGGAGGCCGAACCCACAGGCTTTAGTTACGAGACGGTGGCCCTCCAGCCTCCGGCTGGGTGGGGCCAGGACAATGGCGTTGATTTCAGCAGAAAAAGGAAAGGCTTTAAAAAATTATTTTCCATATTTGTGTCCTACTCTTTATTGCCCTTTACAGGAAAA
>PVIA01015624.1:0-21998 GCA_004024845.1 Tonatia bakeri | reverse complement strand
CCCCCCCCCCCCCCCCCCCCCGGCAGTGACGCTGAGGACCCTTCTTCAGAAAGGTGAAGTCTGGGCCGATCGATGCGGCTGGGTCTGCCAGGGGATCCCGTTACCTGCTCAGCCTGAGATAGGCTTCTTGGCCGGGGCCTGGGGGACGAAGATAAAAAGGGGCCTGGAGTCCTGCCAAGCCTGGAGTTGGAGGCGAGGTTCCAGACCTAGGACAGGTGATGGCAGGCTGGGCGGCAGGCTTCCCTTTACCTTCCACAAGACAGAACAGGTAGGCTCAGCCCCAAGGTGAATGCCCCGGGAATAAAGACTCAAGATGCACGGATGGGTATGTGGTACGGGCACAGTCCATGGGCGAATATGCTCCCAGACTGTTGAGGCTATGGCATCGCTGCCATTAGACACCGGCAAGCCTGAGGGACTAGAGAGGAGGATGCAGGTGGCCCTCTGTGCTACTGGGGCTGGCAGGCCAGTTCTTTGCGACAATTGGGACTGAGTAACAGGAGGGAGGGTTTCAGTTACACGAGCATTTCTTAAGCCTGTTTAGTCTGTAACCCACCTGTGCCCTTGCTGGTACAAACAGCCCTTTCAGCCACCTGAGCCACCTGTGAGGAGGGGCCCCGCCCTCGGCCTGTGCATGCTCTAGTGCTCTCCTCCTGTTCCTCTGTCTCTGTCTCTGCCTCTCACACACACCCCTTCAGTCCTTCCCTTCCCAAAGAGTTCCCACCCTCCTCCCCCTACAACCATGGAAGTGGGCAAAGGACCTCTCTTCCTGATGCTCTTTGCCCTGGTCCCCTGACTGTAGCACTCAGCACGGGGTCTTGCCCCTGACGCAGGCCTATCAAATGCTCTGACTCTAGTACAGGTTGCACCTCCCTGCCCAGTCCTTGGAGCAGAGGCCTGGTTCCCAAGGCCCAGGGCAGAGGTGGCTTGACATTGTCCCCGCCCCTTGGATCCTCTGAGCCCAGCACAGGTCCCGGCACAAAGCGGGCAGGGGTGGTGTGAGAGACCTGTGGGTGGGCTTGTGGTACAGGCACAGCACTCCCAGACACGCACACAAAACCCTTGCCCTTTACACCATGCTGCCTTCCCAGCAAACTGAGGTGCCCAGGGTGAGTGTCTGCCAGCTCTCTCTGGTCCTCCCCGGCCTTCCACACCTACTCTGCCTGCCGCAGCCTCCTCCCTTCCCTCCAGAGTGCCGTCAGGCACCTGTCCCACTCAGGACTGTCCCGTTGGCAACTATTTAAAATAAGAGAGGGTGTATCAGGAGAGGCAATGTCTGCCTTTGACCTGATCTTAAGAACTAGGGAGGAACAGGGAGGAACACAGACTTCTGGGTGAAGGAAATGTGTATCTTGATGGGGTTTGGTTACCTGGGTGTTTGCATCTGTCAAAACTTTTCAAATTATACACTTTGGATCTGTGCACACCACACTCCATGAATGTAAACATTATATCCTGATTATAAGCATCTTAGAAGATTCATGGGCCTACTCTCCTTCACCTGGCCAGGAGGGCCCGAGGCCTCTCCTTGGTCACTAACTCTGGTAGGGAGGCAGGACACATGTGCTGAGTGTCACGGTGGGCAGGCAGCCTGGGCCTAGGAGTGCTTGTGAGCTGAACCTCCAGGGGGGTTGGGATTCACCAAACACATCAGCCCAGACCCCAGCACCAGAGTCTGCACACGACCAGGAGGCCCGAGTTTGCCAGAGAGCAGACCCACAGGGCCCCGGGGTCCTTCAGGACACCCTTTGTTACCTAACTTCACCCCCTCTCCACCACCTTGGGGCCGTGTGGGGCTTCCTCTTCATACATAAAACTGCAAAGTGTCTGACACGCACAGTCACAGCCAATCCTCATTGTCTGTGGATTCCATGCTTGCGACCCAGCCTGCCTGCGAGAGCTTTGTCTAATCCCCAGATCAATGCTGCAGCTTCTCCAAGGTCACTCCTGGACATGGGCGGAGAGGAGAAAACTCGGAGCAGCCACAAGCAGACGTCCCCAGTGCAGGTCCGACCAGGCCATACCGCCATGCCCTCCTGTTTTTTTAGCTCTCAGTGTCAGAGTGTCCTTTCTCTGGTCTATTTGGTGTCACACTTTTCATTCTTTTGTGCTTTTTCTTGGTGATTCCACTGTTTAAAATGGCCCCTAGGAACGCTGTCGATGTCCTGCCCCGTGTCCGTCAGTGCAAGAAGGCTGTGATGTGTCTTATGGAGGAAATGCTTGTGTTAGATACGCTTCTTTCAGGCACAGAGATTATAGTGCTGTTGGCTGTGAGTTCAAGGTTCATGTGAAACAATACATATTAAATAAGGTGTCTTTAAGCAGAGACACACACAACACATGGTTATATATTGATGGGGTGACCAAAATGTTGTGACCGGATGCTCATAGGAACCTAGCTCTGTATTGTCCCTAGGAGCCACGGTTCAGCATTCATGAACTTGGTGTTCAAAGTGACTTCATAAAGTACCACAGATAATGAGAATCGACTGTTCTTGTCCAATATCTCATAGCATGTTAGGGAACTACCTCACACTGATTTCCACGATAGTCCTCCTTCCAGAGTCCTGCTCCCACTGCGGCCTTCTGGGCAAGGGGGCCATCCCCCACCCCGCGGTGCTGAGTAACAGGCATGGAGCAAGCACTTGCACAGCCCTGCTTTCTGAGCGCCTGCGCTTCGGTAAGGGCTGTGCTGAAATGACACATGTGGAGAAGACGCGCAGACTCCAGAATCAGGCATGATGCCGGGTTAATGGAGGGGAGAGGAATGCATCAGGGGCATCTACCACTCAGAGGAAGGCAGTGTGAGGCTGAGATACCCCTGGGGAGGGAAGGATGCAATTCAAGTGGAGACATCTGCACAATCAATGAGGGTCAAAAGGGTCATCAGAGGCAGGGTTCTTAGCCCTGCCCCACCTGTGCTGAGACCCCTGCCCCATGCCCCCCTTACATTTTACACACTGCTTGGTTCCCAGTGCCCTTCACCCACGTGATTTCCTCTGATGCTCCTAAGACTCAGGAGGTGAGCAGGTCAGCCATCACCGTCTCCAATTCACAGACCAGGAGCCGGGATGCCACCCGAGGTTGCTGCACGGCTCGGGGGATGTGGACTTTGGACTTGGCAGCAGATCCCTGAAGTTCATGTCCATGGCCATTTTCTTGAGGCCACTCTGAAAGCAGATATGCTGGCCTCCCAGTGCAGCCCGATGGCCTCCTTCATGAGCTGCCTGCACTTCACCTTGGCCCCAGTGCACCCAACTTCTGCCGCTTGACAGGAGGCAGGTATTATGTTACTAAAGGGGAAACTGAGGCCGTGTAGGAAGTAATTTGTGGTACCTCCTCCTCTCATTTCTGTCTAAACTCAGCTCTGAGGGGTGGGGGGAGGATGGAAGATGGGCAGCCTCTGTGGGCCTTCTCAGAGCCTGGGAGTCCCTGCTCCTCACAGGGGCTCAGTGCTGGGTGGGGCTGGCCAGCATCAGCGGGCAGGGTCAAAGCTGGCACGGAGACCTGCCTTTGGGTCCCATAGGCATAGAATGTCAGGGAGGAGCTGGCTCTTCTGATTGCCCTTGAATGATGCCAGGTGTGGGAGCCCAAGCCAGGAGCAGAGGAGCCATCCTTGGCCAAGCAGAAAGCCACCTGGCCTGAGGTCCCCGAGGAAGCAACGGGTCCGGAGCGTGGACCCTTTCTGAGGAGCCCCACTGTGCAGGACAAGGAAAGTGACTTCCTTTCTGCCCCACTAAGTATCATCCGGGAACTCTCCTGGATTGATGAGAACTGATCTGAATTCTGAATGCAGTCTCTTCCATCCTCTGTCACATTGGCCACTCTGAGGCTGCACCACTCTGTTATGGTACACAGCTTTGTGTACGCTCCTGCACCCAGTTTCTGCTTATCCCTGAGTGACGTGCATTTCAGCGCACATCCATGGGTCTCCATTTTTCCCCACCATCGAATCCCCAAGGGATTTCAGACCTTCTCTTAAAGGACTCAAGGACTCACCATGCCTGAGATTGTCACCCAGAGATGAGTGTGTGTCTCGCCCTTGGAAAGGATGTGTTAGAATTTAAGAGGCTGTTTCTAAGTTCCAGAGGCACCCCTGGGTGGGGGTGGGACAAGATCCTGCCCTGATATTCCTACAGTTAAAGATGATCAGTAGGTGTGACCAGTGAGGTAGGACAGCTGCAGCCCTTTTCCTTAACTTACAACACTTTATTCTTCATTTTGTCCGGCTCACAGGCCTCAGGTTTCAAGTGTTGACTAGAAGCCGGGGGTTCTGGTGGCAAGAGCTTGCCTGGGACCCGATCCCGCCAGAGTGGGGTCCAACTGTTGCTCATTTCTCCAGTCAGTCAGGGCATTTGCCGGGTTACCGTTTACCTCCTCTGCACACCACTGCTTTCCTCCCACTTTTCGAGAATGAAAGGGAGTCAGCACAAAAATGCACACAGGCAGAGGGCACAGCACTTGGGATAGAGCTTGTCTGGCCCCGTGTCCCCAGGCCCAGGGTGCTGTAACAGCCAGATGAGTGTTGTGACAACAGGGGGTGGGTTCCCAGGGCTACCCACTTGAACTGCACCAGAAGAGGCTCAAGTACAGAAGAGTCTGGGGGGATGCCGCAGAGTCGGTTAAGTGGATGCTGAGTCACTAAAGGGGCAGTATGGATCGCGCACATGATTGAGTGGCCCATGGGAGCCTTGCAGAAAAAAGTCCAGTGCCCTTTCCCTGCTAGTTAGCCCTGGAGTGTCAGTCTATAGTCAAGTCACAGTTGGAAACGTCCAGGATCTCCCTTGGGCCCTCCAGGGTGTCATTATCCAGCGTGAGTCCACATCCTGGCCCATCATCATTCCCACACTGCCATTTCTGTCTGTCTCATAGGGATTTGGCAATTTAAATTGAAATCAGAACAAAAGAAGGAAGACAAAATTTGCAAATGATCACAAGGAAGGAAGAGTAAGCAAAGACGGGGGAGAAGAGAGATCAAAAGGGAGGAGTGAAGATGAGGAGGAGGAAGAGAGTACGGGGCAAGGGCGCAGCCGGAGGAAGCTGCCGGCGGTACTCACGTGTTGTGGAGCACGCACCAGCCGCAGTGCGGGTCCCCCGAGCCCAGGCAGTCGCTGCAGCTCCGATACTGACCGCAGGACTCCACGGGGACTCTGGTGAGCTGGGACAGGGCGACAAGCGAGAGAGTGGTCAAGATTTTGCAGAACACGCAGTCGTTTACAAGAGATTGCACCCTAGCAGGCGTATCTCCTAAAACAGTGTAGGGGCAGGAAGGGATCAAGCACCCCAGAACTGAAAGGGACCTCGAGTGATGGTATTTGAGCAGGTGGCCACATAAGCACCCAAGGGAGACACCCACCTGTTGTTTTCATAGAAATCTCTGGGAACAGACTCCATAGAGGCCACATTAAAATGTTATCAAAGGTACTTAGATGGTCTACATTTACATGTCCTTACCACCAAACCCCTGAAATATCTCCACAAATATCCAGCTCAACACATATCTGTTTCTTCTCAAGGTAATAAACTCAAACGTTTACTCGTTCTCCGTTCTTATTTCTCTTTTGCCAGAGTGTTTGGCCTCCTTCTCCGTCTTTCTGCTTCCTAATTTTTGTGGTTCCAGAGGGCCTTTACCCCAAGACCAAGGCCTTCACTTTCTCTTTCTCTGTGCCCTTAACAAGGTGTAATGAACTCGCTCTGCAGTCATTACCTGCCTGTGCTGTCTTTCTCGTAATGTTGGCCGACTGGCTCCAAGAGTTCTTCACTCCGGGGCTTTCAGAGGGCAGCTGTTATCTCTCCCACCCACACCCTTTTCATGACGAGAGGTTTCCTGTCCCAGCCCCAAACTTGCCATTCGCTTTCACCAGCCGCTTGTTAACGTATTAATAAAATGTCCCGTGTGACGCTGCCGCTTAGCCCAGGTGCTTCCACTCCCAGCGCGCTCCTAGGACCTGCTCCATCCCTTTGTCTTCCAAAGAAGCTTTGCTCCATGTCTTTGACAGGACTTCTCAGGACCCGATACGTCGCAAGCACTTAATACCGACCCACAGGATCGAATGGAATTTTATTATTTTTCTATACAGCCTTGGCCTTTACTCTCCATTTTGCCAGTTTCTTCTTTACAAAATCCTTATACTTATTTATTTTTATAAATCATCTTTTTCCAGGTGGGATACATTTTGATCTCGATGGGGGATTTCTTACCTAACCTTTCAGCCTGAGCTAAGGGAATTGGATGCAGTCATCTTTTTTCGTTTCTTGCCATCGAACGGCAGGCCACGCTGGGAAGTGAACCCACGCTGGCCTGACAAGTCTGGTGCTTCCTAAGCAAAGGCAGAGTCTGGGTTTTCCCTGCTCCTCAGGGGAGGGGGGCGAGGGAGGAGCATCTGCCTCCGAATATCCCTGCACCGCCTGGCAGGGGCTGCCTGTAACTCCCATGCAGGCAAACTGGCACCAGCGCCTGCTCAGTGAGTCTCGGAACTCCCTTTTGGAACTAATTAATAATTAATTCTAATCCCTCATGATCTCCTTTTCCTTTCTGCCTTCATTTTCCAATTCCCTTTATATATCTTTTTGGTGTTGTTGTTTTTCTCAAGTACACATTGACTATTCTTAACAGCCATGCTCCACTTCATTTCTTCCAAGGTGCCTTTTAGCTTCCTCTTCCCATTCTTACAGCTTTCTTTGCCCTTGGCCTTGGGGGCCCTTTCCCCACATTCTCAGATGTCTTTTCATACATTTAGAATTTTATCTTTTCTTTTATTACCACTTATGTGATCAGCAAGAGCCATGCTTCAGTTCTACCCACATACAACCTTCCCATTTTCGTAATTAATCCTGGCAATCAGTTTCTTACAAATTATCCCACTGCCTCTACACATGGCCAGGAACTCGCCCTCTTCTCTTTGCTCCCTTAGTTTCTTTCCATACCTCCTAAATGGGTATAGATGTGCTTGGTCCTACAAGCCTATAAATAATGGTTCCCAGCCCAAAGTACCTGGACTCATAGAAATTCACCAGTGCTGATGAGGTCCACAAGCTATTTTCAATATTTCCAAAAGCCTAATGGAAATCGAATTGTTGCTGGTTTCTGTTTCTACGCATACACAGTGATGAATGTCCCATATTAAGAATGGGAAATATATTATTACTTAATAAATGCCGTTTGTTTAGTAGGCAAAACTCTTTCAAAACATGATGCCTGGAGGGGGAAAAAGTCATAAAAGGGGCCACCGATGGTGAAAGTTGGTAACTTAAGCACATAATAATGTTTCCATGTGTTCCAGCTGCTCGTCTGGCACTACGTATTTTGCACAGCCTTAAGGAGAAAATCATGACTTGTTCAATCAAAAGCATTTTCTTGGTCTAAACGTAATTAGTACCCTCCCCAGCTTCTCCCACGAACACGCTCTGTGATTTGTCTCGGACCGATGTGGCCTGGGTCTCCGGGGCGTGCAACATAAAGAGCCAGCTGTGTGGCCAATCTGACATTCTCCGAAGCCTTTGCATTCTGATTTCTAAAAATATCTTGCAATTGGTGCTTATTACCCAAAAGCACGTTCTCTCTTGATGTCAGACAGGAGTCATTTGTGTCGGGCTTGGGAGAGTGTGCATATCTGCAGAGCTGGGTTCAAGTTCTGCCTCACCATTGTCTGGCAGTGAGACCCTGCTGGGTCTGAATCTCAACTTTTCTCATCTGTAAACATGGGGAAAAAAATGCCCCCCCTCCGCACAATTTGCACATTTTTTCAAAGCACAGATGACCCAATATGTATGAAACTTCGTACGTGATGAAGCACACTACAAGTGATTTTTATTGTTCTCTTTGTCATTAATACCCATTCTTGAGTACACTGTCACTTTATCTTTCTCCCACATCACAGGGGACTGCTCTGACAGTCTTCCTCAGCCTCACGAATGCAGTTGGGAACTCAAGGGGCCTTCAAAAAGTTTTCTTCTTTTATATCTCGAACATATTTCCTCCTTGAACTGTGGCGTCTGCCCCTAAATTGCTCATTGTTTCATCTTTGGGATGAAACCCCAAGCTGGGGTTATCCCAGCTTCCTGGTCTGATTCAGTGCTTTTATCAGTTGCTGTAACAGTTTTGCATCTTTCTTTACTTTCCATGTAGGCGCACCACTGTGGGACAGGGACGTAAGTCCTGAGCAGTTTTTATGAGACTCAGCTTTTTAAACTTTTACTTTCAGGATCTTTCTATCTACTTTTTAAGACATTTTTAAAAATTATTCTGCCCAACTTTATCTAGGTTTTCTCCACTCTTTTTAAAGCATGCATGCTAAAACTGGAGGAGCCAACGGGGTTCTGACACACCAAGTAGAAAGGTTACTATAAATTGAGAGCAAGGTGCCACGCCCCTCACCTTCCCAGGATTTCCTGAAGAAGGCTAGGCCAAGGGAAATTTCCGCAGTCACATGGTCAGGCAGTTTTCTCCGGCATGGCCCAGCTCTCCCAGCCTGATCCCAACCTACATCATTGCATTGTCTCACTGTCCACCCCTCGGGTAATTCTGGAAAGTATCAGAAAATGTCCTGATGCTTTAAATCACATTTGAGAACCAGATTTAGTCCACCATTTATCTTGGTGCAATTCTCTTCCCAAATAGCTCTGGTTACCTTCCACACATTGCTGGTAAGTTTCACAGGTAGCCAGGTGGCTCCTGAGTCACCTTGGCCCTACATTTCTCCCTCCCCAGATACCTAGATTCTCCACCCACTCCAGGCACCAGACAAAATGCTCTCTTGCATCCCCCATCGCCAGCTCCTCTCCTGACCCCGGAACACAAACCACTCCAGATGCAGAGACACACGATTAATTAAAACCACCCCACGCTGATTCAAGTCTTAAGCTACCGTGCCAGGCATGCTAATTAACTGAGTGAGGGAATTCAGACCATAGGAAGAGGTGAAAAAAGAAAGTCATGGAGGGGGGCTTCTGCCTGGAGAGCAAATCAGGTGGTCATGTGGCCTGTGGTATCTTAGTGATGGATGGCCTCAGAGACCACAAACCACTGAGGTTTGTCCCCTGGCCAATGGACTCCAGGGAAGGTGTTGGCTAATGTGGCTGCAATCACTCCTTCACTGCTTCTAAGACAGGAGCCTCAGCACCTGTCAGAACCTCTGTGTGCGCCTACACAGTGCTGGGGGAGAAGGGGGCCCCTTGGGTGGAGGGATTAGGGTGGGGCCTGCACGTAGTCTTCTTGACACATTCTACCAGCTTTGTGCAAAAACCTATGGGTAGTGTGGCCCACCCTCAAAACAAGAAACATAGAATCACCATAGGGCCTAGCAATTTCACCTCTGGTACTCATCCAAAAGAATTGGAAGCAGGGACATGAACAGATTCTTGTACTACTGTGTTCACAACAGCATCACTCACAACAGCCAAAAGGTAGAAGCAACCCAATGTCCGTTGACAGATGAATGGATATACATAATGTGGTATATACATACAGTGGAATATTAGTCACCCCTAGAAAAGAAGGGAATTCTAACACATGGTACAAAACAGCACAGATGAACTGCGAGGACGTTATGCTAAGTGAAATAAGCCAGTCACAAGGATACCAATATTGTGTGATTCCACTTATAGGAGGAGGTATCTAGAGTCCTCGAGTTCATGAAGACAGAGTAGAACGGTGCTTGCCAGGGCCTGGGGGAAGGGAGTGGGGAGTTAGTGTTCAGCTGGGGAAGAGGAAAGTAACTCTGGAGATGGATGGCGGTGATGGTTGCAGTGCAATGTGAAGGTACTTATTGCCACCGAACACTTAAAGCAGATAAGATGGCAAACTTTATGTTACGCGTATATTACCACAACCAAACATTTAGGAAGAGCCTATTGGGCAGATGTGAGAACACCTATTCTTTGCTCAGTTTTCGGGGTCAAGGGGGAGAAGCTTTCTGTTGGCAGATGACTAAATCCATGTTTATGAAATATTCTGAGATCCTTGAGTGAAAAGGATAGACATGTTAGTTTTCAGTTTAACCTCAAACGGACAAAAGGGTTTTGGATGAATGTCTCTTGTTGTGTACGTGTATACAACTGGATGCGTCACGCTCATGCTCCTCATTGGGAAAAACAGCGTCACAGCCGTGTTCTGCCCAGGCCCGTCCCTCACCTCCCACCCCTTCCAAGAGGACAGGGCAGAGGGGCCTAGAATTCAAATAGTTCCCGAGAGTCAGGTGAGTCAGTTCTCGTGTTCCTGCCCATCCGCATTGTCATTTCTCATTCCCGGGTATGATGATGAAACCCCTGCCTGCCCTTTCCCACCCCCGCCTCTCTATCGCCCTCCATGGCCTTTGGGAATCACATGGTTTGCCTTATCCTGTTGCCACCAAGGTCAGCTTCCTTAATATAGCACAGTTTTGTCTGGTTTTGAACAATTGCAAATAGAGGGACCTCTACTCCCTCACCTGTCCAGCCCCATGACCAAGGCCATGAATTTATTAAAAAATGGCCTGGGATAGGAGGATAAGGAGTAACTGGGAATACAGCAAAGGTTCCACACAGGATTTCAACCCATGGCCTTGGCCTTTATATGCTTCTGTACTCTGAGCAGCAGAGCCCTTTGCCTGGAGGGCTTGGGGCCTGGGTGTGCTCCAGGCAGCTTGAGGAATTTCCCCAGTTCCCTCCAGCCTGTGCCCCAATGGCCAGCCCTTGCCTCGTTTCCCTGATATTTTGAAAGATGCTTTCCTCTGGCAATAGGGTTCCCCTTTGCCTGTTGCCATTAACACTGCAAAGGGAGCCTGCTGCTGTGCTGATCACATTCGGGAATGCTCCATAGCCAGAACATATAGTTTCTGTGTGTACCTCTAATTTGTTTAAGCATATGACATTCTGGTCAAAATGTGAGTTATTACTTCATCTCTCTTTGTATAATTGGATGCTAATGCCACAGTAGCTACACTGAGCCTAATGGTGGGAGTTAATTTAAATGTCCAAAAAACTTCTTAAGTACCCAATTTCCTTCAAAACTGTCAAAAAATAAAAAAAAGAGGCAAGACTACCCATTAAGAAACTCCAAGAAGCTGCTGGGGAGCTGTCAAGCTGTGCACATGCTGAGTCTGGTGCCCGCCGTCCCTCATTGCTGTCCTACCCTCTCCTGTCCCCAAGCGAAGGAAGTAGAGTTGGAAAAGTCAGTTCTTTTCTAGAAAATGAACTCAGCAGTGCACGTGGCTCTCAGCGTCACGGTCTTAGGGAGCCCCTCAAAGCCTCTCCAGGGGATTTTCTTTCCTTTGATGGCCTCTGGTCACCATTGCAGGCTTCATTTTGCTGACTTGGGGCCACTTGTCTCCCCATGGGTCTAACATTACACATGACTTTGCAGAGCCCCTGTCTCTAAGCCCCTCACTGCCCAGACTTGAACTTGTGGTAGGTGAGCAGGGACTCAGAAAGCTGTGCTCATTTCAAGTGACTCCCCATGCCTGAAACACAATCACTCACCTCTTCTTTGCTCAGAGGTGGCAGGTGCTTTTGACTGTGCAGATGGACAAGGCAGGCAGGAGCCAGGAGCCTGGTCACAGGCTATGGCAGATGGTGTCACACGTCCCAGCTCTTTTACCACCCCCACCTGGCCTCAGGGTGAATGGAGAGGTGGCATGTACTTCCCGACCCTGAACCTTGGGCTTAGTCTCAGGTCTTGAATTAGTCAATAGGAAGACAGCAAGCACAAGGTTAAGGCTTGAGATGTGCTTATGTGGTTGGCCTTGCCCTCCTGAGCTTCTGTCATTGCCACAAAAGGAACTCCCCCATGTAGCTGCTTCCTCTTAAGCCTGGACCCCAAACAAACCCACACTGGGCAGCCCTGAGCCTGATGCACGTGGAGGGGTAAGCCCAGCTGGCGGGGCAGCTTGAAGCGGCACTTCCGTGAGAGCTTAGCCTGAATCGGCGGACACGCGATGACTCTCAGGCCCGTGACTACGAGAATTCATGCTTTTTGTTGTTTGCTACTGAGCCTGGGAGTGGCTTGTTACACAGCTCCATTGTAACAATAGCTAACCAATGCAGGTGCGAGGCAGACAGTCACACCAGGGTGCGAAGGCCCGGGGAAGGTAGAGGGAAGAAGCTAAATGGAGGAGTAGGGTTGTAGTGTAGTAGTTTCTTTTTGACTTGAGTATCACAGGTTATATGCACCTGGTTCCATGGTGGGGAGATTATTAAAAACTGGATCAAACATGACAAATGACTCTTCTCAGTATCTCCCACGCTGAGCAAGATTTCTTAATTCCGTGACGATATATCTGCAGATGTCAGGGAGGCTCAGCCCAGGAGAGAAACACCGGAGAAGACTCTGGAAAGGGAATGCAGCTCTCCAGATGTGCAGCTGCCTGGAAGCACAGCTGCTCGTGGGCCCCCTGTCCTGACACCCGGGCTGCCCCAGTGCAGGGAAATGATTTTATCTACTTGGCAGGAATAAAAGCTCCTCCAGAATGATTTGCCTTGAACTTTGCAGCTCTTCCTGCCTGTCCCTGGCCATGGGCTAATGCAGCAGGGGTCTCACTTGGGAACAGACTGGTGCACAGGGCGCAGCAGCCTGGCTCTCACCATTGTCCACACCTGCCTCTAGGCAGGAGTTCTGGCGTCAAGGTCATGGATACTCAGAACAGCAAGGATGGTAGCCCCAGAGCACAAGGCTCGGGAGCTGAGGCCCTGAGCTGTAATGTGTTCTGGGTGTCTGGGTGATCATGAATACATCCTTTCCCTTCAGTGTGTCTCCACGGAGCTGTTTTCAGGGAGGGGACCCAGGTCTCTGCTGCCTTGGAGAATTGGTCACAGAATACTACTGTACTAATACAATAGTCTGGGAAGCTCTTTGCAAATGAAACATAGCAGATGTTGTGGAGGGCTGCAATTTGCTGCTATTAATAAGTATAAATGCCTAATAGGAAGCCAGTTTGCTCTGGAAACTAGGACAGCCAAGGAGCAAGCGTTGATGCCGGAATCGTCAACATATGCTGCTTCTCATTAGCAAATGGAAGGAGCTGAGAGAGAGCTCTCAGCTCTCGCTCTGCAGAGCCTGGGGAAACCACCCCAGCCTTGCTCCTCCCAGTGTGGGCTGTGCCCCAGTGGCTCACGTTGGTTATTGTGATTAGCTGTGGGTGCCCCTCAGACACCCATCTCTGCTGTGCAGATGGAAAAGCCACAATTCAGAGAGGCTGCAGCTCGCCCAAGGTCACACAGCAGGGTGGTGGCCAAGGTGGAAACTCTAGTGAAGCTGGGGCAGCAGCCTGCCTTTGGACCCCTGCCCACACTGGCTGCCTGCCTACAGCCCAGGGGACTGAGAACTGCTGGTCCCTCCCCTGAGCCCAGGTTCTTGGGTTGGAAACTTAACAGTGTTGCAGGCTGCTTACTCTAAATCAAGAAGGTTTGGCTGAGTCTAGGGGCTGAGGGACCCCTCCAGTGGGCAAAGAGGCCCATCTCCGAGTAGAAGCCCTACAGAGAGACTGACAGCAGGCCTTAGCACAGCCTCCTCCTCCAGGGAGACTTCCTGGCTCCTTCAAACGTGGGTAGGAAGGAAAACAGTGTTTGGAATAGCTTTATATAAGTGCCAAGGGAGAAGAAGAGATTTGGGGAAGAGACCTAGGTTTGATCCCCACATCTGCCACTTCCTGTGTGACGGGGACAACTTACTTAACCTCTCGGAGCCTCCTTTTCCTCATCTGATAATAACAGTAAGCACCACGAAGGGCAGTTTTGAGGATTAAGGTGAAACATGTGAATGTGTTAGCGGGGTGCCAATAACAACGCTTGGTATGCTCCAGCATCTTTCTCGGATAAAGTGCCCCCAGGAGGGAGGACTGGGGCGTGAAGTCCTCGCTCTTCATCTCACACCTAGAGCTCAGCTCGGGCACAGCAAATGAAAAGCGATGAGCAGGAGAGTGCCTGCTTGCGAGGAAGAAGGAACGAACTCGTGATGGACGAACGAACGGATTTGGTTCCTGTCCATCTCCAACCCATTGCAAGGACCTTATGGAGAAAATGGATGTGCCGAGCTTGGCTCTACCCTAAAACCTGTAATTTCAGGATAATTGCCACAAGTTCGTCTCTCAGTGTACATGTCAAACTCTCTCCCCTCTCTGGGCCACCAGGCTCACATTCACATGATTTGTTTGGAGGCCTGACCTCCGGAACTGTGATGTTGCGAGGTGGGTTTTCCTAGGCAAGCCGACCCAGTGCATTTGACGGAGGACATTGGCAGCCCCACCCACATCTTGCCCAGAGAGCCACCCAGACAACGTGCAAGGTGCCGGAGATAGAAGAGTCCTGCACGGAGTTTACAAACCAAAAGGGACAAGGTAACCATCCAGCTGCCCGTCCTCTCGTGTTTCAGGTGAACCTCAGTCACTGCAGGGGTTTTAATGCAAGGCCAACACCATTGTTTTGATACCTTGTCCCTAGATACAGACTCTTGACTTCTGCTGACCCAACCCTGGCATTGGGGCTGGAGGAAGAGGTGGAGCCCCCGGCACCCACACCCCCTGGGGGTTGAGAGCCTCCCTCCCCACCCACAGGCCCAGCAGGCGGGAAGGAACCTTTGTCCTGGGAATCAAAGTGCTGCTGCTCCTTTCCAGCCTTCTTTGACCAGGCGACGCAGACAGAGGCCACAGCCCCTGAGAACTGGGACTAGGGACCTGCTGGTGCGAGTTTCCCAAGCTCAGTCTGCTCAAGGGGTGCCTTTGTTCCAGCAGCCAAGGAGAGCAGGGAGGGGAAGGAAAGGGCAGGCACAGTGACATCTTGCAATCCAGGCCCACAGCTGAGCCCAGAAAGTCCCAAGACTTACGCAGAGACGCCCTGGCAGGACGCTGTGGGCAGTGGCAGGACATCTGGCCACCCTCTTCCCAACCCAACATCTGACCCTTCCTCCAGTCCAGCTTCCTTCTGTCAAGGGCACTGCTGGCCAGAGTCCCCAGCAGTTGTCTGACTGTTCAAACCAGAGTGGTTGGGTGCAAATGATACACTGGTGTGAAGGCATGCACCACGGCCTGAGGGTGCGTGCCCAGGCATGCGTGCCTGGTAACAGGAGTGGTGTTTGCACACACCTATGGGCAGAGAGAGTTCCTGGGCTTGGGAGAATGTTTTCAAATAGACATGGCTTTCCTTGCAGACATCCCTGTCTGGGCAGGTGGTGCCTTTTGATAGCAGACAAACATCTTCCTGCAGGAAGGAATTCGACCCTGGGACACATCACGGTGCCCAAATGAAAGGAAACTGATAACCCTCCACGGGCAGCCTTTTAGGTCCCCTCAACATCCGGCTGTTTTTCAGGAGGCTGGTGCTGCTGGCTTAGGAAGGAGGAGACACATGCGCCACAGACGCTTGAAGAAGCCTCACTCCTCTTCCTTGGCCCTCGCTCCCTGCCCCCGGGTAGCTGCCTAACTTTCCCAAACCTCTGGAAGTCCCACTTGTGGGGCTGGGGACCCAGCCTGCTTGGGGAAGAGGAAGACCGTCCTCTGATGTCTAAGTATCCTTGGACAGGGGTCATCTCTGCCCACACGGACTAAACTGTCTTCCTCTCTAAGAAGGGGATGCTCTTCAGCAGTTCTTCAGCTATAAAAGGACAACGGCTTCCAATGACAGCCCTTCAAAAAGGCTGTTTTGCTTCATGCACCGTCAGTTGGGGTTTAGATGGGTAGGGCCTTTTTGAGGAGTACTTTGGCAGATACTAATAAAACCTAAAATTATCCAGCAGTCTTCCCCTTGGAATCTTTACCGCAGACACACCAGCGCCTGGGTAAGGTGCGTGGCTGTGGCTCGTGCAGGGTGAGGGCTCCTCGGAAGCTCCTATGAACTGTCCATCCTTACAGGGCTGGTTAGATACGCCACATCCACGCTCTGAGGTAACACGTGTCTGCACCGTTGATGTGGGAAGATATCCATGACCCATCTTTGAGTTAAAAAAGCAATTTTCAGGGAAGTGCATTGACTCAATTTTTGTGTTTGGGAGACCGTTCTGTGGCTCTGTATTCATTACCCACACACGTGCTGTTGCGTGAAGACTAACTTCTGGAGAGCCAGTGAAACTGCTGATGGTGGTCAGCTCCGGAGAGTCTGACTTTTTCGAAGACGGGGTATAATTAAAATGTTTTCTTTTTTGACTTGGGAATTAAAATAATTTTTAGGTGACGCACTAACCTTTCTCTTTGAAACCAAATTGACCACCCTTATTTTAGGGTCGAAGTTTTAATGTTTCATGGTAACAGTATGATTTTGCACATTTGGGAACTAAGAACAGGGTTCGTGGCTGATTCATCTGTCCCTGTGGGCCAGCCTTATGGGGACCAGCCCCTGGAAGCTGTACCCTGGGGAGGGTTTTTTTTTCATTGCAAAATTCACTAGCCCACATCTGGGGTTGTAGGGTTGCAGGGGGGGTCATTGTTTGAGGAGGTAAGTGATTGTTGAGTGAGCTCACCTGTCCACCCTGAAGCTCCCCTCAGGAACACACATCACCTCCCCACAACACAGGCACGAATCCATCGCCCCGTGGGCGGATTATGCAAGGACCAGGGACCCCCCTGCTCACGGTCCACAGCATTCAGACTCCATCATGCAGTGATGGTTGGGTCCGCACAGCTTCCACAGGGAGGATCCTGGCGCATTGCAGCGTCGCAGAGCCGGGAGTCCTCACTGGGGCCCTAGTCTTGGACCTGCCCTTAATTTGCTGGAAGATGTTGGTAAGTGTCCTCTCTTTTCAGGCTGTCACTTCTCAGACATAAATTCATCCCTGTTGTCCTTTCTGCCTGGAAGATTCCACCATCACTAATGATCTTAAGGCTGGAAAAGCCTCCAGAAATTGTATTCCAAGATCGTTCCCCCTTTGATTCTCATCTTGGTAACTTAATCTGTCTGAGTCATAGGGAGGGTCCAGGCTGCTCCTTCCCTAGTTCTTGAAATGTTGAAAATGTGAGGCGATAGCACACGGAGATGTACTTCGTTTCCAAGAAAGGAAATCACCACAGCCCACAACCATCAGCTGCGAAACCAGCCGTGTCTGTCACCACCATCTCTATCTACCATGAACGTGGACAGCTGTGAGTGAGAGGTCACTGTGCACAGGAGTGATGGGATGGAAGGAGCACAGGCCTTTGGTCCAGGTCTTGGGTTCAAATCCTGGCTCAGCCACTTGTCAAATGTATGACTTCGGGCCAGTTACTTATGACATGGGGCTTCAGTTTCCTCCTGTGCATAGGGGAATGAGAAAGGTGCTCTGCCGTTCGGTGACAGGCTGATCCTGGTACATAGTCAGTGTTTGGCAATATCCTCTCTTGCTTTTCTTTAACTGGGACGACAGTGCAGTTGAGGCACTCAGCTGTGCCAGGTAGACTTCCCACTGCCGGGAGCTGATCCCACTGGACTGTGGCCGTGGGTCAGTTGGTTTCCATTAAGGTTTACTGGCGAGGGGCAAGGGGTGAGGGGCAAGGGGTGAGGGGTGGAGATGGTGGTACGTCCGCTGCATACTGCGTGCAGCTGGGCCATCTGAGCTGCATCAGACTGAGGCTGCGGATAGATTTCTCCTTCTGAAATGAGAAGCGGCTGGTCAGGACTATATTTAGACGGAGCCTCAGCCAGGTCAGAAATAATCGCTGTCCTGGAGTGGGGGTGGGATGGGAGGAGGGGCCTGTTCTTGGCTGGTGCGTGCCCTTTCTTGGAGGACCTGCATGGCATGCATGGCCTGGGGGAAGGCCAGGGACCTCAGCTGCCCTCTCTCTTTGGAGCAGTGATGAGCAGCTCCTAAGTGGAACGTCGCTGCCTGTGTTAGACAAGCTCACAGCTGGGGAGTCTGGGAGAGAGATCCAGGCATGCAGAGCCCTTGGGGGCGGCGGGGCAGTGGGGAGCAGGCAGTGCAGCTGCTAGGATCTGGGCTTTGTGATCTGAGGGGTTGCCACTCACCTCCTAGCTCTGCCACTTAATAGCTTGGTCAGGCACTTAACATTTTCAAGCCTCCAAAAGGTTATGCAGATGAAATAATATAATACATGTAAAACACTCAGCACCATTCCCCGAGCATCTGCACCAAATAAATGGCAGCTACCTCTGTGGCGATGACAGCCACAGCCCGCTCGCCCTTTGGTTTGCCTCTCTTTCTGGAACAGATAACATTCCCCCAAATAAAAAGTTCAACTTTAAAGTTCGCCTTTCATGGTTTCCAGATGTGTTCCTGTGATGCTGAGCTCTTCTGCCGTTGTTCCCTTATCAGATGTGCTGGAAAGGGACTTAGGACTTGCGAGAACTTGCAGTGGGACCTCATGATCTTATTTCCGACCTGTCAACTCCACCGACTGACCCTTTGTCACAGGGGATGGGCTCTACCGGCAGCCCCGAACTTTCCAGCCAGTTTCCTGCCTCCTCTCCCCTCTCTGGCTTCTCTAACAGCTTATTCTCTGCTCTTGAATAGCAGAGGGCAGGAAGAGGGGAGAAAAGCCCTGGGAATGAACTTTATTGCCAACAGCACCTGGGCAAGTCTGCTGAAGCTAGGGAGCCATGTTAACTCATAGCTGAAATGAAGTCAGGACTCTCTGCGGCCTTAATTTATGCGGCTTCTCCCCTGACCTCTGTGAACAGGCATAATCTGAAGTTGGCTGCGGGGCTGGGCAAGGAAATCGTGCTGGCTCCTGGCCAAACACGAGGGGCCGTGCTGTGTGTCGGCATGTGGGTACATCGGCTGGCACGGTGCGAGGTCGGCAGTGAGGCCCAGCACGGGGGGGATTGGCACAGAGTCCGGCGGCCCCTGCTGCGACAGGGACACGAGGAAGCAGCCTCCAGACAGGATGAAACACGGGGTGTTTGCTGAGTTTGCAAACAAACCGGCAGGATACGGGACTGACTCGGCAGCAAGGAAACAAAATGCGACAATTTAGGGCAGGTAGCCTGCCATCAGCGAAGTTCATTTTACAAAGCTTTCTCCTCCATTAAGCTGCCTGGGAAGGCTGCTGTGAACGTAGCCTGACCTGGAGCAGGGTCCAGGATGAGCCAGGGGCTGGTGTGGGGGGTGGGACTCTCTTCCTCAGCTCCCAGGACACTGCTGGCTGAGTAAGGACCACCCCAGGGAACCCACCGGCTCCAGGGGTGAATCAGGGCAAACGCCAGAGAGCAGGGACAGGGCAGAAGCGGGGTCCAGGGAAGACTTCAGACTGAGCTGCACGTGGGATCAACCACAGAGCTCTTAGAAAATGCCGACAGCCAGGCCAAGTGCAACTGAAAACACCAGCATTTCCAGGAGCTGGGGCTTGTGTACTTTCTGAAGGCACTGCGTACCCCCCTCTGCCCCCCAACCAAATACCCGGAGGATGGGCTGGGGTGGGACAGCTGGCCCTGGCTGTGGAGAGCAGAGGGCTCTGAGGGCGATGTGTTCTGCCCTGGAGTCTGAGAAATGCTGAGGGCTGGAGATGGCTGAGTGTGGACACTGGAGGAGTGTGAGTAACGAGAACACTGGACTGCTGTGCTTGGCTCCACGATTCGTAGACCAAGTCCACAGGCATGATGTGATGCATGTGACCTCTGCCAGAACCTGGTGAGGCAGGGACGACAGCCCCCATTTTGCAGATGAGGACACAGGTGGGAAGACGTTTAGTGACGTGCTCAAGGCCACACAGCCAGTGAGTGGCAGAGCAGGGACTCCGCGCCCTGAGCCCCTGCCCCCCGCCTGCTCCCCAGCGGGTGCAGCCTCCCCCTTGGCGTGCCCTCTCAAGCAGGAGCCAAGTGGCCGTAACTCCCCCGTGAAGAGCAGCAGCTGCCTGAATGAGCTCCAGACATCATGGAAATTGATGAAGGCAGAATTGGGTTGGCGAGGTCCCATTTAAATACCTCTTTGCATTGCTCCTTGTCCGGCATGTTTCCGTGGCAAGTTCTGCCTAACGTGCACCACTCGCATCTCCTAATAAGGCTTCGATCATCTGGGGCCTGGCGTGACACGAGACCATCGCGCTGTGTGCTGCGATGTTACCCTGGCAGGAGCCGGGGAGGGGTGTGCCTGACTCCATGAGATTTTACCAACTATGGAATTGTCTCGTGGGCTCCAGGGGCGGTAGACTTCAGGGCCGACCTATGTCCCGGGCAGCTGCTCCCTGGAGCTCAGCAGTGAGTCCTTGTCACATCTTGGGGCTCAGGGTGATGGCCTGGGGACACGGGGCAGCCTAAGCCCATGAGTTCACTAACTCCTCAGGATAACCTGCTCTCCACACTGCTTGTAGCACTCTGGAACTGGGTGGGCGACTTATTCTGACCCAGGGTCTCCCTCCATCATCCAGGTGTGGTCTTCGAGTCCTGAGCAATGCTGTGGGCTGGTTGTCCTAGGCTGTTCCATGAGTGGTCTCCCCAGCTGTGCTGAGGAACAACCCTGACCCTGCAGACCCTGTAGATGGGGAGGCTCCGTCCTGGCCTTCGGTGCTGTTGGCTGCTCCTGGCAACTCAGTGTCCTAAACACAAGGCAGATCCAGACAATCCACGGACACCCGAAGGCACCCTTGGCCAGCAAGTCCTTTGTAAAAACCCCTCGTGGGGTGGAGGGCGCAGCTGGGGAAGAAGGCACGTAAGGCAGAGAAGTGGGTGGGAAAGCTCCCCCACAGAGGCCCCGAGTAGACTCTGCCAGAGGCCTGGCCCCATCCCGTTCACTTAGACTCAACAAAGCCTGGAGCGGGTCTCCCCATGCCCAGTGCTTCTCTGCCCACAACTCCTTCAAGGAGTGGAGGGAACGCGAAGACAACACAAACCAGAGTGCCATGTCCCTCGAAGTGGGGCTGGAGGCTGGGCTAAGGGTGGCACAGGGACCATGGGGTGGGGTGGCCTGCTCCTCTGGCTGCAGCAGCCCCACTTGATCTTCCCTGTTCTTCTCGTCCCTGTGACTCTTTATTAGAAATGTCCTGGCAGGGTCGCTCACTCAGACCTCAGCCTAAATGGGCTCTCCTACTGGTGGCTGCAGAAGGCTCCTTCCTGGGAGCAGAGCTGGGGGCAGAACTGGGGGTCCTGTGTTCCTCAGAAGCGAGGGGCCCTGCCTGGCCACAGCCTCTGCCTTTGGAACCAGCTTTTTCTCCATGGACCCCATCTCCTCCTCCCTGTCCCCTGTGACCAATGTCCCGGTGACCCTCATACATGCATAAGTGTAGAAGCTGAAGCTTGCAATTTCTGGGACACTTGGAAAAGGTGCCCACACCCATGCAGACCACAGCTCCAGCAAGACATGGGAGAAGAGAAAAATAACTACGAAAGCATGGCCTGGCCGCTCAGACCTGAGCGACGAGCAAAAACTCCCAGCGCCGGAGCACACCTTCAGGCCACCTAATCCAGCCCCTTGCTGGACACAAGTGCTCACCTCAGCCATGTATGCAGCGTGTTTGCCAGGGACACCCAGTTCCAGCAGAAACGGTAAGAATCGTGCGCAGCGTTAAATGTAACGCGATGGGACTTCGAAGGCGTTCACCTGTGCTTATCAGTCCTGGCGATCCAGTTTGTCGCTGTGCACCACAATCCTCTACTCCCACTTACAAAAACCAAGGACTGGGAGCATCCTTCCGTCTCTTGGGTGCTTAGCCTTCTAAAGAATCTCCTCCTTCACCAGAGGCAGACGGAACTGAGGCGCCTCTGAGTGTGGGGCGAGGGTGGGACACCTGTGGGTGAGGTGTGCCCTCCCAGGTTCTCTCTGCCAGCCAGGACTTGGGTCCTCCGTGGTGGGTGAGAGTCCAGCCGGGCAAAGGGAAACGAGCGAGACCTGCACGTGGATGTTTACGGCGGTTTTATTGGTAATTGTCAATGCTGGGAAACAACCAAGTTACTGTAGATGAATCCATAAGTAAACTGTGGTACATCGGACAACGGAGTGTTATTGTGTTAATATTAATATATATTATTATTATTCGGCACTAAAAAGAAATGAGCTATGAAGTCATAGAAAGACATGAAAGGGCCTTAAATGTGTTTTACTAAGTAAAAGAAGCCAATCTGAAATGTCTACCTACTGTATGATTCCACTACATGGCCTTCTGGGAAAGGCA
>PVIA01015623.1:0-22037 GCA_004024845.1 Tonatia bakeri | reverse complement strand
AAAAAAAATGAGCTGCTTAGGAACCTCTGGGACAACTTTAAATATTCCAACATTCAAATCATAGGGGTGCCAGAAGGAGAAAAGGAAGAGCAAGTAATTGAAAACTTATTTGAAAACATAACAAAAGAGAACTTCCCCAATCTGACAAAGGAAATAAACATACACACCCAGGAAGGTCAGAGAATCCCAAAGAATTTGGACCCTAAGTGGAACACACCAAGACATATCACAATTACATTAGCCAAGATTACAGATAAGGAGGGAATCTTTAAAGCAGCAAGAGAGAAGGAGACAGTTGCCTACAAAGGAGTTTCCATAAGACTCTCAGTTGATTTCTCAAAAGAAACTTTGCAGGCAAGAAGGGGCTGGAAAGAAGTATTCCAAGTCATGAAAGGCAAGGACCTATATCCAAGATTACTCTATCCAGCAAAGCTACCATTTAGAATAGGAGGGCAGATAAAGTGCTTCCCAGATAAGGTCAAGTTAAAGGAGTTCATCATCATGGAGCCCTTATATGAAATGTTAAAAGTACTTATCTCAGAAAAATAAGATCAAAACTATGAATAGTAAAATGACAACAACTCATAACTATCAACAACTGAACCTAAAAAAAAAAAAAAACTAAACAAACAACTAGAACAGGAACAGAATCACTGAAATGGAGATCACATGCAGGGTTATCAGCAAGGAGGGGGAGGGGGAGAATGGGGGAAAGGATACAGGGAATAAGAAGCATAAATGGTATGTACCAAACAGACAGAGGAGGTTAAAAATGGTATAGGAAATGGAGAAGTCAAAGAACTTATATGTACGGCCCATTGACATGAACTAAGGGGAGGGAATGCTGGAAGGAACGGGGGTACTGGGTGGAAGGGGTTATAGGGGAGAAAGAAATGGGACTACTATAATAGCATAATAAATAAAATATACTTTAAATAAATAAATAAATAACATCTTAGAAAGACAAAAAGAATTATTGCTTGCTTCAAAGTTGTTAAGCTTTTCTCCTGTATCAAAATGTATGTTTTGATTATTTTATTTTGTATAAAATAAAATAAAATAAAATGCTACTACATGGTACAAAATGCTAAAGAAATATTTGAATACAACCTAACTAAGTATGCCTACACTTTCCAATTATAGTTTCACTAGATTGACTTGTCTTAGTTTGATAGTGAGTACTTAAAGGGAAACAAGATAGCATAGTGTGAAAGAGTGAAGACATGCAAAATAGATGGATCTGGAAGTGAAATCTGCATCCTCTGCACAGTGGTTTGATTGTGCAAGTCACTCTTCAGAGCTGCTTTCCTCATAGGCAAAGTGAAAATAATGACAATTTTATGAGATAATACGCCCAGCCACCTGACCCAATCCTCGGCACGTGGATAGGGTTCCATTAACTTTAGACTTCATCATCATCATTATTAAGGTAAATTTGAAGGCTCCAGTGCAAACTTAACCAATAGGGTATGGTAAACAGAATTTCTGAAATAGTCAAGATTAGATGTATTGCTATGACTATTATTGCGTTGCTACAGGAGCATTTCCCAGTAGTCATGAGCCATACATTTCAGCTGACAACATGTTTTCCTAACAAAAAGTTAGAGGTGTTTGTAATTTGTTAGAACCCATGTGTCAACAGATTCCTTCCAAATTTCTAAGAATATAATAACCTGAAATAATTTTTACCACAATAAGGCCATCTAAATAGGTCTTGACTGGTGCTGCTTCTGTTTAATAAAGTCAGATCTAGAAGAGTTTTTGTAAGTTTAATGTATATGTAGCAATAGCTTGTTTGTTCTCATCCTTGACCTTGGCTACCATTCATCAGTCACATGCCAATTCTTAGGACAGAATATAGATTTGTATTTACATAGGCTATATCTCTTTTCTGCTCACCTTTTCTGATGACACATTATAAACAGAAGTTTGGTTCAGAGAGCTTTTGGGCAAGTGAGCAACATAGCTAAGTCTCCTACATTATTTATATGTCACTTATAGTTAAGTTAGCTTGACACATTTAGAATCCTGGGCTACCTGTTTAATAAAGAATCAGGGCTCAAACATTGGTTGCATTTAACTAATAAACATTTTGAATCAACCACTCAAAAAAGATGACTTTTGGTTCTCTCTGATAATTGTTAAGCCATATGCACCAGCCTTATTATTTGTTCTGTGATAACTTTCCCAGAGGATATAAATGCAGTAAATTTGATTTGATGTAAACAGGCTGTTTGGTTCGTGTGAAACCTGTGTTGCTTGGGCAGCAGTGCCTTGTGCCCACTCTCCAGCGAAATGTCCTGAAAGCAGGAAATGACTCAGCCTTTGCACTCTCACTCATCTATGGCTTCAATTCAAACCTCACAAGACACATAGTTTGGTTTTGATTCCTTGACATATAGTTAAGCAGGATTGAGCTAAATGTCTACTTGCTTCCTTATTCTTGAATCATATTCTATCTCCCCACATTTGCTCAGGGCATATATTCCTTTTTCAGGGAAAGAAAGCTGGTTCCTGGCATAACAGAATTATTCTGCCTTCTGATCACTTGTCAAGTCACACAGAATGTCTCTGGGTGTCAATGTTTGCTCTTCTGTTTCTCTACTTCTTTCAGGTTTTACAGGAGGCTGCTCCCAAGAGACCCAACTGGACACAGCTGTGTCAAGTGGAGCCCTCAGAGTCATGGCCAGGAGGCCGGAGAGAGCAGGTGTCTTCTGGCAGACAGACACCTTTTGTCCTAAGCATGGGCATAGTAAAGGAAGTAGCACTGAGGGCTACACTAAAGCCCGGTATCCTTGGTGAATTAAAGCTTAATTCCCTTGGCTTTTTTCTATAGTACACTGATGCTCTTGAGAGGATGATCATTTTAGGTGATCAGTTTTATATATTTTCATGTGAATGGGTTCCTGATCGTTGCCTGTGAACTGATGTCAGTAGAAGAGGAGGCCTGGGATGGAGGAGAACCAAGTAGAACACAGAGGAAGGCTGTTGAAAGACCAGAAGGAATATGGTACCAGCCCCAAATCTTCACACTCTGCCGTTTTTCTGCATGATTGTGGAATTGGGGTGCACAAACCCTTGTGGTGACCAGTCAGACAGCCTAGAGCAGTGGTTCTCAACTTCCACTACACATTGATGTCACCTGGAAGATTCTGAAATGACCTGAGCCTGAGCCCACCACTCATCTCCTGCCTGGCTGATTTAATTCACCAAGATGGAGCCCCCAAATCAGTATTTTATAAACTCCCAGTGATTCTGAAATGTAGCCTGGGCCAAGAACCCCAGCCCAAAGGAAGCTTCAGGAGTCTCCCAGCCTGGGGATCCCCACTTTGGTACCTCCTCCTAAGGAGCCTGGGGAAGTCCTAAGGACTATTCTGTAATGGAAGAAATCCCCACTCTGTCTCACGGGAAGAGGAGGTGGGGAGGTCTGTCATCACCCCTGGAAACTCCCTGGGGCCTTGATGCTCCCTGGTCTCTCCACACGGACACTGGCCACAGAAAGCTCTCCCAAAGGGGAGTGGCTGTTTATACCCACCACTTCACATTCTTTCAGGACCAAATTCCTTTGAAAATATTTAAAATTAACCTTTTCTCAAGTTAAATTTCAGGCAAGTCAATACGGTCATAACATGCTTTTCCAGTTTGGCCTGGATTGAAACCTACTTCCCCAGCAGTAAGAAGAACCTCTGGGGTTGCATGGAGCACAACCAGCATGCAGTTTCCAGCACAGGTATGTGTGGACAAAATGTGGAGTAGTATAATCCACTTTAAAGTCAGATTAATGTTTCTAAGCTTCTAGATTGGCACTAAAAAAAACAACAACAACAAAAAAAACACATGTATCTCTTTGGAGATCCTGGTAAGAATGATAAACATGAAACCATGAAGAAACTGTTCTGGCTTGATAAAAAAATCACACTCAGCTTTAGTTTCTCATCTGAAAAATGAGGTTGCAAATACATGCCTTTCCTGTCCATTCCTAAATTAGATAATTTATGTGAGTATATTTTAGAAACTATGAATTATTTTTCAGAGATGAAATACTGGTATACTATCCAGTTGACATGTTTTTCAATTTGAAATTGATTGCATTGAAAAAAATCACCTTAATTAGCCACCTTCTACTATCAGGAAGGTTTGAAGATAAAAATGCCTATATTAGCTAACATGTATATCAATCAAGATTTGCAATAAAGATCTTGCATTAGGAAATATTTTAAAGCTTTTTAAAATTTTTCAGAGGTTTTGGTCATTTTACCTACTTTCAACCTTACAGTGACTTATCTGAAATAAACACTTGAACTTGAGCAATTTTCAGCACATGGGGCATCTCATTATAATAGACCCAAACTAATCCCACCCTCTCTAGCTCTCTAGGTTATTTTGAAACAAATCCCAAACTTTTCTTTTTAATTATTTCATTCATAAGTATTTCAAAATTTATTCATTTAAAATTTTTTAAATTATTTTATTTTTTAAAGAGCAAGGAAGGGAGGGAGAAAGAGAGGGAGAAAAACATCAATGTGTGAGAGAAACATTGGCCACCTCTTGCTTGTGCCCCAACCAGGGACTGGACCACAATCCAGGCATGTGCCCTGGCTGGGAATCAAACTGGCAATCCCTTACTTTGCAGGGCGATACCCAACCAACTGAGCCACACCAGTCAGGGCAGTATTTCAATATTTGAAACACTATGTTTGAGATAAATGGTAGTTGTTTTTTGAAAGCTGAGCCATATCAGCACCTTGTCCAAGGTCGCATGACTTTTTAGTAGAACCAGGGCTTGAAATAAGCTCTTTAGAATTTATTAGAAAGAGGCAACATTTTTTTTTTTTGCTCATTAAAACATGTATTATGTCTTATGGGTAAATATATTTTCTTAAAAAGAATACCAAATATGTATCATTTGGGGTTGGCTTTCATGGATTAGAGAATAAATAAGTTGTGAATGTATCATAAAGTCAAAGAACTAAATGAGACTTGGTTAGTTTTTTCAAGCCATTTTAATTTTATTTTTAAGCATAATCAATAAATATATTTTAAAAATTGTTCAAACAAACAAAAAAAGAAAAAAGTAAAAGGAGACATAGCCCAGAGAATGTATATGATCAATGTAAGTTCCTGTTCTTAGTTGATCTGGGTATTTTCAAATAAAAATGTTTCTCTATTAGAGTGAGAAGATTTGTTTTAAATTATTTATCACTTAGAATATTTTCACTTAGGTTTCATGCAGTTCAAATATATTTTATATGACAAGTTCACTGCTCTCTATTTTTTTTATTGTTAAGTACAGTTGTCTCCATTCCCCCCACTCTCCTAGCCATCCCCACCCCCCACCCCTGATCTGAACCCCCTTGGTTTTGTCCATGTGTCCTTTATAGTTGTTCCTGAAAACCCTTACCCCCTTTACCCCCAATATCCCCTCCCACCTATTCTCTGGTTACTGTCAGTTTGCTCTTAATTTCAATGTCTCAGGTTGTATTTTGATTGCTTTTTTGTTTTGTTGATGAAGTGCCACTTAAAGGTGAAATCATATAATATTTGTCTTTCACCACCTGGCTTATTTCACTTAGCATAATGCTCTCCAGTTTCATCTATGCTGTTGCAAAGGGTAGGAGCTCCTTCTTTCTGCTGTGTAGTATTCCAGTTTTTAAATGTACCATAGTTTTTTGATCCATTCATTTACTGATGGGCCCTTAGGTTGCTTCCAGCATTTAGCTACTGTAAATTGTGCTGCTATGAACATTGGGGTGCATAAATTCTTTTGGATTGGTGTTTCAGGGTTCTTAGGATATAATCCCAGCAGTGGAATTGATGGCAATTCCATGTGGCATTGCCATTGAGTGGCAATTCCATGTTTAGTTTTCTGAGGAAATTCCATACTGTTTTCCACAGTGGCTGCATCAATCTGCATTCCCACCAACAGTGCTCTAGGGTTCCCTTTTCTCCACATCCTCTCCAGCACTTGTTTGTTGATTTGTTCATGATGGCCATTCTGACTGGTGTGAAGTGGTATCTCATTGTGATTTTAATTTGCATCTTTCTGATGGCTAATGATGCTGAGCAACTTTTCGTGTGTTTCTGGGCCCTCTGTATGTCCTTGGAGAAGTGTCTGTTCAAGTCCTTTGCCCATTTTTTAATTGGTCAACCCCTTCATTTTAAAGATGAGGAAATTGAGGACCACAGAGTTTAAGAGATTTTTTTAAATGCAGAAAAGCCTGTATTCACTGTCTGGACTTTTATTTAGAAAATTCATTTTGCAGATATGAGGCAAAAGATTTCAAGGGGTAAAGGGATTAAGAATTTGCTTTAAAAAAGTTGAGAATTTAAATGAATTCTACAAAGATTTATTTTGTATTTTCTCAATAGTGTGTCACAGTGACACTAATGTTGGTGATTTTAAAGGTGAGAAAATAATGACAATGGCCAAGTGCCCATACAGGTGACATTCATTTTGAAACAAGTCAAGTAAAGAACAAGGGTCTCCATGGAGCAATAGTTCTGGGCTGAACAAACATGACAAAATGTAATTATATACAGAACACATCAGATCCAAAGAATTAAGCTGTAGAAAGGAAAAGTTTGTGTTTGGGAAAAAACCAAATTAATAGTGCTTAATTCTAGTCCCCTGTGGAACCCATAAGTTATGGCTATAGAAACATTGGCTCAGAGTCACATAGGCTAGTGTCCTGCCTGGATACAATAGTCAGCAAACATTATGGTCCCATGGCAAGCAAGTCTGATGGGGTGCCCAAGAGTCATCCACATCACTGTGGCCTAATGGTGGTGCCACACTCCCTGGGAGGTCACAAGGGTCAGTTGAGATGAGGGCTAATATGGTATCTCTGTCCCCTCTTTTGGTTGACTTGCCTCAGGTGGTCAGAGTCTAACCATGAGGACCTCTTCCTATATGTCATCAGAATTCTCATCATTAGAGACCCAGACATTGTCTGAAACCAGAGGAGAAAAATATTTTGGGGACAGAATGTAACAGGCTTCTCAGGTCAGACTTCTATTCTGTGTCTGGCTTAGATGTCACCCTCAGGCATTGGTTGTCAGATCAGGTTAAAGCAGTTTTGTTCATCCTGAGAAGAACTGAGTATTACAAGTCAGCAGGTCACTGACCAAAACAAGCCTGTCTCCTCAGGGCACACAGCCTTATCTCATGGCTGGACTTCAACAGAAAACACTATTTCCACTTCAGATGAGAACCAAGAATGCACATGATTTCCCTGAAGTTCTAAGAATGAAGTAATGTCCTCACCCTTTTCACCCATAGGCAGGAAACAAGTTTCTTGTTAATTTCCTAGGACAAGATGTGTTTCTTATTGGAACAATGACTTCAGTTTTGTACTGTGGGCAACAACTTACATAGCCAATTATTTTCCCTTTAATACATGGCTTAAATATTCTTTTCCTTACTTAATTTTGTATTAAAAATACTACATGCATCATTAAGAAAGCTCACATAACTCCAAAGAGCAAAAGGAAAAGGAAAAAGAAAGGGTAATCTTACTATGTAGATAATCATATTTACCATTTTGGCTTATAACTTTTCAGAGTTTTATTTGTTTGTCTGTTTTTTAATTTCAGGAAAAACACATTCATCTTTGGGAGGAGATCTGATAAGGAGAAGGCAGGACCCAATCCTAACAGGAAATTATAGCAGTTAAAAGATTCTAAGAAGGGAAATTAATGAAGGACCAAGTCAAAAACTCAATTATAAAAAGTAAGAGTCCAGTAATCATACTTGGACACCTTGAGGGATAAGTCTGATGTCAAACCACTGAATGCTGGACCATAGACCAGGAAGATTTGATTTCTCAGAGAAGGGCAGCTCTGGAAATGAATTGGGTGGGGATTTACATGCTCCCATCTTTGGGGAAGAGAAAGGCTACAGAGGTCAGGAAACAAGCTGGGTCAGACAAGTACCTTCTTTTTCATTACACCACGGGCATTTTTTCCCTTGAACTTTCTCAAGACCATCCCTCTTCTCCACTCACCTCAAGCCAGTGCAGCCTGGTTGTCTATCTGCCTGGGACTCTGCCTTTCTCCAGGGGTCCCTTCACACTATTGGCAGGTGAGTCTCCTTAAACTCCTATTAAACATTCTCATTTCCCTCCTTGGAAATAGACAATGGCTCCACTGTCTAACTAGTTTCATACCTAACTTCTCTCCCTGGCTTCCACAGCTCTCTGTAACTTAGCACTAATTGATTTATGTAGCTTGGTTTTCATGTCATATTCTCATCTCTGTCACTCCACTCAGGCGTGATGTATTCATTGTTCTAAAGTACTTCATTCTCATTACCATTGTCCTTACCCTCATCATCTTGCCCTCTTGTCTGACATGTCCTACTTTCTTCCCTCTATTTACTGCAATCCTTCAACACCTCAAGCTAATCACAGCTCCTTCCTAGTATGTCCCCAATTATCCAAGTCCAAAACAAAAGATTTATGTTTTGTTAGATCTACTACACCAGTTATAATTTACCATTCTTTCCTTAGTGCCTTATATTATTAGTCACTGTTTTACTTTTCTTACCTGTTTGTCCATAACTTGATTGCAAGCTCATTGAAAATGAAATCTACAGTATATGTAATGGACTGAATTATGCAGCTTCTTCCCCCATCAAATTCATATGTTGAAGACCTAACCCTAGTATCTCAAGATGTGACCATATTTAAAGACAAATCCATCAAAGAGATGAATACATTAAAACAAGACCTTTAGAGTCAGCCCTAACCCTTTGATGTCTTTGTAAGAGGAGGAGGTTAGGACACAGACCCACACAGACTAAGGGACTCCTGTGTAAAGACACAGAGAGAAGGCAGACATCTGCAAGGCGAGGAGAGAGAACCCAGAAGAAACCAAACCTGCTGACAACTTGTTCTTGAACTTCTACTGCCAGAATTGTAAGAAATAAATTTATGTTGTTTAAGCCGCCCAGTCTGGTATTTCACAACCCTAGCAAACTGATACCATATCTAAAACTGGAAAGTTGTATTTTTTTATAATCCCATCCTTGAAATAAAACAAAATACTTTTAAGAGCTTAATATATCGTTTCCAGTATAAATAGGTTCATAGTGTACATCAGATTATGTAACATTTATCACAGACATTTCCCCATGAAATTCATGCAAATGTACAACACCCTTTTTATAGGCTTATAATCTTCTATTGGCTTTCACCAATCCCTATCAAAACACATTAGTTTGAGTGACAATATTCTGTTGTCTTTAACCCTTTTAACCACTGGGATTGCTTGTCTGTTTTGTCTTTGTGCTAGTATCGACACCTCCCACAGAACATATTTATTCTTGTTCCTATGTCCACGTGCTCTTGAAAGATTAGAAACATGATTTAATTCTTTTTCTGGTTAGGTATTCATGGGAAAAAATCACAGAAATAAGCAAAATCTCAAAGAGAAATCACACTCAACATTCAGAGATATTCCACACATAAGAAAGAGATCTTTATCCTTCCAAATATTCTGTTTATCTGTATGACTTAAAAAGAGAGCCAAAGGGCCCAAAATTCCTTTGTTCCCATTGCATCCAATGATGTGATTATGAGCTCTCATTAAAACAAATACAAAAAAGTTTACCTTGTAATATATACCTGCAACTGAATGTCTTAGAAAATGTATGTACAGTTGTGAATGTTGCTTTATCTGTTCTTTTAAAACCCTTGGAATTCAACTATTTTTCAGTGATGAAACCACCTATAGTCCTGGAAGCTACCCACACAGGCACTGGTGAGCATAGTGTTGGGTAGAAGAGTGGAGGCAGCCCAGAGATACTGAACTCCTCTGCAAACACTCTGGGAAGGAGCAGCTTCCTGACTTTCACTTCCTCTGGGGAGCTGGGAGTCAGGCCTTTCTGTTCTCAGGAGGAGGAAACAGGGCAATGCTGTGATTTCTGATCCTAAATCTCACTTTTCTCATTCCTCCAGAAAGATGCTTTGAAACGAACTCAAAGTTCCATTTGAAGCACACACAGCACTTTGAATGCAGTAAATGATAAGTTGTAATTTTGAATAGACCTGATCTTAACCTACACTGTATGCATGAAATTTCTAGTTTATCAGGAATCATCACCCTCTATAAAGGGAGGAACTTGGACCAAGTGATTTATAAAGTTCTTCTCAGCTGCAAGCTACATATCCCAAGACTTTACATCTAATCCTTACTAATTTGAATGAAACCATCACTTGGTGTCCAGCGCAAAGCAGGCTCTCAGTTTAATGCAAGGTTTGTTGCATTAAATTAAACAGGGACAGAAAAGTCTTTAGTTAACTAGATTAATTACTTTGTAAAAAATTAAATTGAGACTCTATAGATGACTGAAAAAAAAAAAAGCAAATTCCACTGTGGCAGGATGTCTGGTAATTATTTTGCTCTTAATTTAGTCTCAAACTGATGATTGCCAAAATGTTGGGTGGCAATAGAATTAGGTCCTTAGATATAATATAACCAGGTTGAGGAAATAAACAGTAAAGTGTGAGTTTATCCTAACTGGACATTGAGTTAAAGTATGGAAAGTCAGGGAAGAATCCATTGTAGATATTCAAGACAGATGAAAGTCTCCAAGTGGAAAAAAAGAATGACCCCATTTCATAACTCATTGCACCCTGCTTTATCATCAAAGAACTCATGGGAATTCTCCTTCCTCCCACATAATAACATCTTGTTCTGCATGCTGCCTTCGATGAATTCTTGTCCTCAAGACTACTCACTTTACCAGGATTCCCCTCTCTGAGTACATTGGACGTGGTCCTGGGGCAACCTAGACACAAGATGGAATTTGTCCCAGGTCACCCACACCTCAAATGACATGGAACAGAACTGAAGACCGTGGTGCTAAATATCATGAGTGAACACACTGGGGGCTTGGCCACCTGGACACCTAGGCTGATTAAAATTTTAATGTCCTCAGTGATCTATTTTATACTTTTATGTTGAAGAGAAAGTAGGTAAAGAAGTGTGGAATCTGAAAAATTGATGTCTTTAAGCACTGTAACTCAATTACCTGAAGTTAAAATTTTTTTTTAATTTAAGTGAAATTGGGGGTTGTCTCAATACTTCACTTTCCACTGCCTGGTTTCAGACTATCTAATTCAGTATCTCCAACACCCATGGGACCTATGGCTTTAAGAACATGAATGCCAACTGCTGTTCTCAGGTCAACTCTGCGTTTAAGACTCACTGCATCTTACCAAGCAGTTATAGCTGTGAAGTAGCCCTGGTGCATTTAGTCTTTGAAAAGATTTGTGGTTTTCTATAGGTGGTATGTATGAGGTCTGTCTGGAAAAAGTCCAGCCATTGTTAATATAATGAGAATGGTTTATGTGACATCACTGTAACCTGGAAGTTAAGAAGAGTAGACTGCAACACACACGCGTGATCAATGACAACTTTGCTGTGCTAGTCAGTGGAGACAGTAGATGCTGTTGAGTGAGAATGTGTACTGTGTGCCTGTTGCATTCAAAATGACTGAATGAGTAGAGCAACAAATCTGCATCAAATTTTGCGTTAAGCTTGAACATTCCTCTATGGAAACTATTCAGATGATTCAGAAGGCTTTCGAAGATGATGCAATGAGTGCAGTGCAAATAAAAATGCAGCACAAATGCTTCAGAGATGGTTCAGAATCTGTTGAAAGTGGTCCATCTTCTGGAAGGTCTGCAACAAACAGAATACCTGAGAATGTTGAATGTTTATGGGCTGCAATCGACAAAGATCAGCAACTAACAATGTGAAAACTAGAAATTGTCCTGGAGGTACTAAAAAGTACTGTGTCTGAGATTTTGACTTAGGATCTTGACATGAAATGTTTCGTGGCAAAATCTGTTCCGCGGCTTCTGCTACCAGAGCCAAAGCAACATCGAGTTGCAGGTGCTAATGACTTATTCAAACCACTATCGATGAACCAGTTTTCCTCAAGAAGGTCCTATTCAGAGATGAATGGTGGGTCTACAGCTAAAATCCAGAAACAAAGGCTCAGTCGTCCCAATGGAAGTTGCCTGGTTCTCCATGCGCAAAGAAGATGTGGCAAAGTGGCAGCAAGATCAAGACCATGTTAACTGTTGTTTTTTTTTTTTTGGGAAAGTGTTGTCCCTCACAAGTACTCCCCTCCAGGCCAAACAATTAGTAAGGAGTACTACCTCAATGTTCTTCATCAGTTGAGAGATGCAATACAACAAAAATGGCTGCAGCTATGGGCAACTGCTGATTGACAGCTTCATCATGACAACACGCATGCTCATGCATCGTGTCTTACGCAGAGTTTTTTGGAAAAACATCAAATCACCTAAGTGACTCAGTCCCCCTACAGCACAGATTTGGTTCCCTGTAATTTCTGCCTTTTCCCAAAACTGAAGTCACCTTTGACAGGAAAGAGATTTAAGACTGTCAGTGAGGTTCAGGAAAATATAATGGGGCAGCTGGTGGCAATTCCAACAAAGGATTTTGCAGAGTGTTTTGAACAGTGGAAGAGACACTGGGAGAACTGTGTGAGGTCCCAAGGTGCCTACTTTGAAAGGGACTGAGGCTTCATTGTCCTAAGTACAATGTTTCTTGTATGTTGTATCCTGTTCATTAAATGTCTCTATTTTTCATACTACATGGCTGAGTACTTTCTGGACAGATCTTGTGCATGTGCATATTCACACAAATGAACAGGAGATATGCACCTTTAGAAAGTGTGCATCACTTGTCTTTGTTGTCAAACATGCCACAGCAAACAAGCTAGTGCAGTTTTCACAAGGATGCTCATGAAATGCCCTCACAGAAAAAAACAAACAAGCAAGCACAATATACCCATCACCATGGAATATTCTGTTTGCCTATGATAGACTACTTGAAAATGGAATTAAAATTATACTCAAGTAGTCTCATCTATCAAGATGACGTTATCAGTCCAATTAGTACAAAGTATACCTGCATCCTTAACCGAGTATCAGTCACTAAGGTAATTCCTGTAAATTATATTTACTCTAACTCACAGAGAATTCTGTTTACCTACTTCCCATTATAATCCTTAGGATTTCCAGACTGTGCCAAGTGGGTCATCTGAGTCCATGTGCAGAGTATGTACAGTGCCCTCACACTGTTGACTGTCTTCCTGTGGGAAATCTTTTTAGAAGGCACAATTGTATTCACAGTCTAGGAGGTCCTTTGCAACCAAGGTCACACACCCACCAGCTCTTTGCCTGGCATTTACATCCACTGGAAAAAGGTTAGCTGAGTAAATGATTATATCCACAAACAAGAATAATTAGCAAATGTGTTAAAGTTCATTTATTCTTTTCCTCTCAAGCTTGAATTAGTATGGTCTGCTGCTAATAAGCGCATGAGTGCTTGAGACAAACACTACTTTTTCCTAAAGATAAATGAATAAATATTGTCTTCCCATATGGCAATTGTTTAGCACAGTTCCTGATTCTCTCGGCTTCAGTAAATTTTTATGGACTTAGCCACTCTATACAGTGATCCATTCAGATGATAACAACTTTATCCTGCTGAGCACTCCCAAACTGAAATTATACAGGAAAATTTGTAAGTAATATAACATCTAACATGCTTAGAAATGTGCTTTTCATCTAGTAGGTACTCAACACATATGAATACTTTCCCTCACATATTTTAAAAGAATAATGAAAACCCTAATTCTAAAGCACAGTGGAAAATATGTAGTTAATTTTAGTAGAGGACAAATGGTAAAAAGAAAAGGTCAGTATTATCTTTTGACTTAGCAAAGAAGTTTACCTGGCTCATAGGAATTTTAAAACATTACCCTGCCCTCCTCATACTTCTTGGCATTAGAGTGAAAATACATCCAAATTAAGGCTGCCAGATAAAATAAATAGAATCTGGTAAAATTTGAATTTTAGATAAACAATCATTTGTTAGCATAAGTACGTCCCATGTAATACTTGGGAACTGCTTGTATTTTTATTTGCTAAATCTGTCAACCCTAATTAATGCAATGAGTACTACTATTTTGAAAAATAGTAGTAACTTAGTGAGGCCCTTTTTAAAAAAGAATGTTTGATTAGAGATCAACCAATTTCTTTTAAGTTTTTAAGCTCATTTTTTCCCTCATCCTAAAATTATGGCTAATTTGCATAATGGCAATGTGATTTCCACCTTCTTTTAAAAAATGCTCTAGAAACAAAATGTCTATTTTGACACTGATGGTCACTAGAATACGGCTTGCAAAAAGGGAACAGTTGTTAGTCCTGGCTAAAAGCCAGACATTTGGTGTAGAATTATCAGTTGCTTATTCTATAAGAAGTTTCAGTGGAAGCTTGTAAAGCAGGTTTTCCTTACTGGTTTGGGTCAAGTAGCCAGGAGACCATTTATATTGCTGCTTGTTTCCACAGCATAGCAGAGAGTGCCAAGCCTCCACACTACAGAAGACTAGAGCAAGGCTTAACAACCAGTGTGACCAGGAGACCATTTATATTGCTGCTTGTTTCCACAGCATAGCAGAGAGTGCCAAGCCTCCACACTACAGAAGACTAGAGCAAGGCTTAACAACCAGTGTGACTAGGGGACAACAGCCAGCTTGTGACCTCACCAACACACACTAGGTCACAACACACAGAGCAGAGGAGCAGCGAGGCAAGTTTGGATGGATGTCTTAGCAGGACACCACCAGCAAAAAAAAAAACAAAAAACAGAAGTTTTAATAAATTGGTCTTTTTATGGATATTTTATTTCTTCAATATTCGCCCTTCTCAAGCAATCCATAAATCATCTCATGCCTGAAATATAAAATTCCTGAGGGTTGGTAGGTGAGCAGCTATGGGAGGCCAAGACTTCTTGCCAACAGAAAACCCATAGGACATTCCAGGTCTTTAGCCAGCTCCCAAAACCTTCTTTCCTTTTCTCTCTGAGCCCTAGGGATTGGCCAGCCAGTTTCCTTCCCACTGTTACCACCTGTTACTCCCAAATGCATTCATCTCCTCCCCCAGTTCAGTGAGGGGTGGAAGACAGCTTCCCAGTGGCTTACCTTGTTCATACCAGCTGGCGTTTATCAACTGCTCACTGGGTTTCAGGCAATCCACTATGCACTTAATATCACAACATTGTTTAACATTTACTACAGCCTGAAGATAGTCATTGTTGTCTCCCAACCAGGAACTGAAGTTCTTAGATCTCAAATTACCTGTCAAGACCATAAGTGTGAAGATGTGTTTTGAACACCTCAGTTCCTGGGACAAGCAACACCCCTGCCTAAGTGACACTCTCAGTAACACTATAAGAAATGGGCTTTTCTTGGTGGGGCACCAAGCCTTCTTCCAGGAAAATACAGAGACCACAGTAGTGATAATAGCAGATCTTTGAGGCTGAATAAGACTTTCCAAGGTGAGCCAAGGAGAAAGAGCTCTGATGAAGAAGTGGTTTTCAAACTTTTTGATGTATGTAAGAATTGTCCAGGGACTTGCTAAAACACAAAAGCACAGATTTCAGGGTTAAAAAAAAAAAAACTTGTAAAACTACTAAACATTGGTGAATTTCTATTCCTATATGGCTTTAAATTGACTTAGCCATACTAGGTACATTAAAACACTTCATGGGATGGTAGTAATTTTACCTTGTTGAATTCTTTCTAGCTGAAATTATATAGCAAAAACACCTTTTAGATAATGTAATATGTGAAAGTGCCTAGAAAAATGCTTGACATTTTCCTAAATATAACTCAAATTCCAGAAGGCATAAATGAAAAGATAGATCATTTTGATTTCATAAAAGAATTGTTGAAGTCTGCATGTCACAAAAACAATGTAACCAAAAAAGATACAGGGTAAATGTTGGTACAATACAGTAAATACCATATATATACCATATGGTATATATATGGTATTTCCTTTGAAATGGTATGTCTATTCAGTGAAAAAAATATGCAGTTGTAAAAAAGAATGTAGAGACTTCCTTGTACTAATGTGAAAAGATTTCCAAGGATGTTAATAAATAAAATAAATGAATAAAGAATAATAGAAGGCAATGTGCATGGCATGCTTCTATGCTTCCTTTGTGTAAAATCAGTGGGAAAGATAAGAATGGATAGATAGACAGATGATAGATAGAGAGACAGATAGACAGACAGACAGAAAAAGAGAGAGACTCCACAAAGATAAATAAGAAAGTAGTGGCTATAGTTGTTTGTAATGAGGAATTGGGGACCTGAGAAGAGAGGAAACCAGTGGAAAAAAAGAATTTTCACCATATACCTTTGTAAATTTTTTGAGTTTTGAACCACATGACTATGTTATTTATTCAAAAAACAAAATAATGAACAAACCATACAAACAACCTGCCACCTTAAAAAGCTTTCACAAATGCCAGGGCTCAAACTTTAGGGATTCTGATTCAGTGGACATAGCTCAGAGAACTACATTGTTTATAAGCTTCCCTTGGTGATCCCTCTGATGAGGACCACAGTTTGAGAAACATAGGTATGAAGGTTAGAGACCTACTGGGAGGCCAAATTAGAGTTCAGAGAGGTAGCGGAAGGGGAAAAAGGGTGTCCCAAGAAGTTGTTCTTCCAACTTCCCTTTTCTTCAGTTCTCCCTCTTTGGCACCTTTATGCTACTGTCATAGACTGGTCTGCCTGTGTAGGTATCAGGACAAAGTAAACAATTTTGACTGGTTGCTGGAAGCTTCAGATAGCAGGAAGAGGAAGAAGAAGAAATTTCAAGCTACATAGAATGGAGAAAAGAATGTCTATGGCCACCTAACCATGCAGATACTATTTTAGGTGACCCCATCAATGAAAACTGAGGTTTATTGGAAATTTTATCTTTTTATTACATTGTTTAACATATTCATAATCACCTTTCTTTTTCTGTGATTCCAATTTATTTCTCCTACTACTCTTTATATTTCTTGATTTGTTTATAAAACCAGAGGAGAATATGCTATGAAACACGCACACACACACTCTCTCTATATATATATGTATATGTGTGTGTGTGTGTGTATACCAGTGCCTTCTCTCGCAATACTATTTAGCAATCATTTGTTGTTAATTGCCATAATTAAACTCTGATTTTTCCTTTTTTGAGTCAGAATTTGGCAACACCCATTTGCTAGAACCTGGGTGTGTGGGTGGCCGCTGTGGTGGTGAGAAGTGCTATGGAAGTCAGGGGCCTGCCCATCAGCATAAAAGATTCCATGTAGCTGTCTTCTCCTGTCTGGCATCCCGTCCACCCAGTCCTCCATTTCTCTCTTCCCTAAATATTTATTAGTTGTGGGTTAGTTGCTAGATACACAAAGATATTTAGCAGTAAGACAAAGCTCCACTTATTAAAGAGGTAAGTAGTGGAGTGACAGTTCAAACCCAGCTTTGGCTTCCTGCAGCGTGGGAGGCAGAAACGCAAAAAAGGAAATGCTAAGGAGGGCCGTGAAGGTTAGGAGAGTAGTTTGCCCAGGACACACAGGTGACAATGGTAGAGGCCAAAGTTAGTAATGTCTGAGTGAGGTGCCATCAGAAAAGCCTTCAGAAGGGAAGTACCACTGGCCTAACTTAACCTCAGTACTTTACCTAGAACTCAGTCTAGTCTCCTTTCTTGAGGATGTGAGTTTTTTTTAACTTTTTGTTTTTTCTTTTTGGTCAAAAGAATCCTGCTTACTCCCTTGGATTCTATAAGATCTTTTCTACTCTCCTTGACATAACAACAATCTTGGTTCTCTAAATTTCCTGTTCTTCATTGCACAGTATCTGAGATCTAAGATCTGTCGATGATCCAAGAACTAGCTTCTTCCAATGCAACAAAAGCTTTAAAATGGCTTTTCTCACAAGGTACCTATATTTTACAATGCACCACAAGCCTGTAACAAACTGGCTTATAACATAAATAGGTTCTTAAAGAAAATATTCCTTTTTTCTAAATATTTTAAAGCATTCCAAGAAAATTAAGTAATTTTGAAAGTTAGACATTATTCACAGAAATAGAAATGGGATCACAGGGGAAGCTAGAGGATGATAGGGGTGATAAGGGTATAAGAAAATGTATGTCAGTTTAGCATGCAGCAGCTGAATTTTGTGTGGGGCACCACATGTATCCTTTTACCAGTTTGCTCTTAAAAACAAACATCTTCAGAGAAGGAAAGAGGGTAGACAGTTTATTACTAGCCTTTTCTGTGCTTAGAATATTTATTCTCTTATTTAATCCTCCTAACAATCTTTTGGTGTAAATTATATTTTTCTGCACTTTCTTTCTGATCCTGTAAGCCACATATTCCTCCTCAGGAAAATTTCCAGTGAATTACTTAAAAACAAAACAAAATGAAACAGCAGGTTGTTTTAATTTGATTTAGGGAAAAGTGAAGTGATAAATTCTAACTATTTTATGTGTTCTTTCTGGACTTAGTTACAGAATAGCAAAATCACCCAGAAAGTACAGCTATTGAACTGTATAAAAAAATCTCATAGGTGACAATCTATTGGTGTCTGGGAAAATGACATTAGGAATGCATAGAGGAGGGGCATCCCAGTGAGAGTTCCAGTGTGTGCAGGGCCATAACGGTATGACAGATGCGGACAAGGAGAAAGAAGAGTGAAAGTGGTCGGTCCAGGATTGCTTTAGAATAGACTTTGGCACACTGGGACCCACAGGCCAGGTGGCCAGTCACCCAGTTTCATGTGGACCATGAGCTAAAAATGTTTTTTACAACTGTTTAAATGTTTGAAAAACACTCAAAAGAATAATAATTTATGACACATGAAAATTACATAAAATTCTAATTTGAGTGTCCATAAGTAAAGTCTTATTAGAACACACATTCATTTGTTTACATATTATATGTGGTTGCTTTCACACTACAACTATAGATGTGAGTCCTTGAAACTTACAATGTATGGGGCACCCTCACTGCTTCGCAGCGCTGCTTGGTGCACTAGAATCACAGTTACAACTCTACAGATTATCAAAGCCCCACACACCACTAAACCAAAACATTTATGTTTGCTCCAGTGCATGCCTATCATGTCAAAACAAGAAAAGTACATTTCAACTGTCATGCCTCAAGGCAAAGTGGAGGGTGCATTATTTTGTTATTATATGACAAAGCTTTGGGTTTATTATGCCATGATAACACAATAGCTAAGCTCAGAGAATACAGTACACATCGGCATTACTAGACAAAGCCTTCATCACAACATTCCAACTCACAAGAAAGTACCGTCAGGAAAAAAAAAATAGTTTTCACTTAAAACAGAATATGTCATCATAGCAAAATTTCTGCACAAAAATAAAAAATGAAAATGAGTCTGCAATTAAAGTAAGTTTCTGAGTGATTTGTTATTTAAGCAGAAAGCTGTTTAGCAATATGAGTTAATTAAATTGTGTACATGAAAATAAACATTTCACGTGTACATGAAAATAAACATTTTAAGACTACTAGCCTTTTGGCAAGAACAGTTGCTTGCAAAGTTTAGGGTATGAGAAGCCAGGTCAATAGTCAATTTACAAACTATTTCATTTTCCTTGGTTCTTGATGAATTGGCAGATGTAATAGATAATTGTCAATGGTTAGTTATTGAAGAGTCCAGGCATAGTTGGAAGTTGACTGAAGAATTAGGCTCCATGAAAAATATACATGGAAAACGTGTAGGCATGATGAAAGTTCAGAAAACACTAGGCACAGCAAGAGATTTAAAAAATAAAAATAAAACAGGCCTCAAAAAATAGTTCAGAAAAGTACTAATTCAGTACAAGCTGAAGAGGAATCTGTTATGACGTGTTATAACTGATGGCAGTAAAGATATATGTGTAGCAGAAAAAGGCTTTGTTAGACAAATTTACAGAGTTTGTAAAAACGTAAAGTTGTTCGCCAGCAGCTATTTCCAGAAAATACTGTCTCTTATTGAAATCTATTGTGTGGTTACGGTATAGTCAATAGTAAACTTCATTTCCTGTGTCAAAGACTTAACCATTGTTAGTTCCATGATTTTTTGTCAGAAATAAAAACTGAATGCTGACTTGCCCAACCACACAACAGTAGTAGTGGTAAAATTTTGCCATGATTTTTGAAGTTTAGAACTGAGACTAATTTTTCCTAAATGAGAAGGACCACCCTCAACCTACTATTACTGAACACTGAATGACTTTGGATTAGCTTTTGCTTCATATCTGACCATGTCCTTCCTCCCCTTCCACCATTCCTTCCTTCCTTCCTTCCTTCCTTCCTTCCTTCCTTCCTTCCTTCCTTTCTTCCTTCTTTCCTTCCTTCCTTCCTTCCTTCCATCTTTACTCAAGGATATGTTTCTATTGATTCTAGAGAGAGAGGAAGGGAGAGAGAGAGAGAGAGAGAAAGAGAGAGAGAGAGAGAGAGAGAAGCATTGATGCAAGAGGGAAACATTGATCAGTGGCCCTTCATATGTGTCCCAACCAGGAATCAAATCCAAAACTTAGGTATGTGCCCTGACCAGGGATTGAACCTTCAACATTTTGGTGTATGGGGCATTGGTCCAACCAGCTGAGCCACCTGACCAGGGCCTGACAATGTTTCTTCGTGAATTCAACCTAAAATTACTAGTTAAAACAGTTCTTATGTGTGAAACTTACACTGTGGCAAAGTCATTCTGAAGACAATGTTGTTTAAATCATAAATAATGTCAAATTGTTTTATATACTTCCTGAGTTGTAAAAAGTGACAGCAAGAAGAGATCTCCATCTCCATAGAATTTTTCATAGTATATATTTTCCAAGCTCTAAGTATAGTACCAGCATTGATTTTTGCAATTCAATGAAAGATCCAAAGGAGATTTACATGTTTCAAAATCGGTTTAACTGCGAGATTAAATCTGCATTGTAATGACATCCTGAAAGGCAAATATTTAGAAAACACTCCAACAGAATTCTGTGAGTGCCTTTTAAGCAACAAATGTGTTCAATTAAAATCATATGTTAATGAAGCTATAACAGTACTTGGCAGTACCTACCTCTGTAAACAGACATTTCAAAGATAAAATCCATAAAAATCTCATTACAAATTAGCATCAACAGATAAACAACTGCAATCAATTTTGATAATAGAGAATACTAATATTAATGATAATTATTATAACTACTATAATACATAACATATAATGCTAATATATATTATACCATATATACATATATTATAATAAATATGAGGTCTGTCCAGAAGGTATTCAGCCATGTAATATGAAAAATAGAGACATTTTTATAGAAGAAGATACAAGAAACATTGTACATAAGATAATGACACCTCAATCCCCTTCAAAGTAGGCACCTTGAGACCTCACACAGTTCTTCTAATCACCATCAGCTGACACATTGTATTTTCCTGAATCTCATCCACAGTCTGAAATCTCTTCCCTTTCAAAGGTGATTTTAGTTTGGGGAGAAGCCAGAAGTCCCAGGGCACCAAATCTGCACTGTTGTGGGGCTGAGTCACCTGGATGATTTGATGTTTCACCAAAAATCTCTGCACAAAATGTGATACATGAGCTGGCGTGTTGTCATGATGAAGCTGCCAATCACCAATTGCTCATAGTTGCAGCCTTCTGAATCATCTGAATAGTGTGCACGGAGGAACGTTCAAGCTTAACACAAAATCTAATGCAGGTTTATTGCTCTATTTACTCAGTCATTTTTAATATGATGGCCACACAGCACACACGCTCACTCAGTGGCATCTACTGCCCCCCCTGCCTAGTACAGTGAAGTCATCATTGTTCATGCATACTCATTCCAGTCCACTCTCCTTGGTTGCCAGGTTATGTCAATGCTGCAAACCATTCTCATTATATTAACAATAGTTGGACTTTTTCTGGAAAGACCTCATATATATGTATATAAGGTATATATAACATAACTAATATTATAACTAACAGAGAACACTAATATTGAGAATATTTTGCAAACATGAGTAGGCATATTTCTGAAAAAGTACAAAAAAGTACTAAACATAAAATAAAATTAATTTTATCAAAAATTTGTATTTGGAAATTTTGCTCATCAAAAATACCATCAGTAAATGAAAAGACAACCAACTAA
>PVIA01015622.1:0-21993 GCA_004024845.1 Tonatia bakeri | reverse complement strand
TGATAATCAGGATGCTCACAGAAGTGGTTGAGTATGGTTGCAAAATAGAGAAAAAAGTAAAGGTTATGCAAAGCAAAATAAAGGAAAATGTACAGGGAACCAATAGTGACAGGAAGGAAACTGGGACTCAAATCAGCACTTTGGACCAGAAGAAACAAATAAACATTCAACCAGAACAGAATGAAGAAAGAAGAATTCAAATAAATGAGGAGAGGCTTAGGAACCTCCAGGACACCTTTAAATGTCCCAACATCTGAATCATAAAGGCGGGGCCAGAAGGAGAAGAGGAAGATCAAGAAATTGAACTTACTTGAAAAAATAATGAAAGAGAACTTCCCCAATCTGGGAAAGGAAATAGACTTCCAGGAAGTCCAGGAAGCTCAGTGAGTCCCAAAGAAGTTAGACCCAAGGAAGTATATACCAAGCACATCATAATTACATTACCCAAGATTAAAGATAAGGGGAGAATCTTAAAAGCAGCAAGAGAAAGGGAGAGAGTTACCTATAAAGGAGTTCCCATAAGACTTATAAGCTGATTTCTCAAAAGAAACCTTTCAGGCAAGAAGGCGTTAGAGAGGTGTCCAAAGTCATGGATTCTCTCTTATAGAAGAATGAGCTTTCTTACACATCTCCGTATCATGTCTGAAGTTGCATTGTTCTTTATGTAATGAGGGACTTGTTTCTTATAAGCATTTGCATCTTTTTCCATTAGGTAACACATTTAATTTTCAATATTTTGACTTATGATGTGCTTCTAATATATTTCTGCATTGCATTTCTTGCTTTCTGTATTGTAACCAGGTAATCATTTGGTACTGTGAGGGAGAGACAAGTTTTCATCCATAGCCCATTCAGGAATGCCAAAACTTTATTTCCAGTAGTAGTTCTGGCAAGCTGTACATCCAAATAGCAGGTACAGGCAGATTGACCATCAGTGCTTTCCACATTGTGTTCATCTCAGTCACCTACACTTGGCCTTCATATTTCCTGTCCATACCCAACCTATTTTGTAGCCTGCAGACCTGCAGCAGGCCAGTACATTGTGCAGGAGCATAATTTGTCAGGTCATCCTTCACACCAGACTTTGGGAGTTCATGAGTGTAATCTTCACAAAATATATATATCTTTCTACATGGGCATAAGCAAACTAACAAATGATATCTCTGTTGGCTGCAACATGAACTGTCATCATGTGTTTGGGTGTGTTCTACTTATTTTTGTCCTAGATTACCAAGAGTTCCTGGGCATAAAAATTAGTTTTCCTCTCCCATTGTTTTCCAAATTTTACTTGGTACCTCTTGAAGTAGGCCTTATTTTTGACAACTTTAACAAAGTCCATCCTGCAGAAGAGAGGGCCATGTTCATGGCTCACCCCAGACCTGCAGGCCCAGCACAGCTCCAGTGGGGGTGGGATAATATACTGTATAATCCATTTTATTTCTGTTACAAACAGATAATTTAATTATAAATTTATTTATCTTTATTTTAGTAAACTCATATGTAACATTACTGTTTTTTGTATTAATTTGCTAGGTAAATGATATTCCTAAAGAAAAGAAAGTAGTATTTGCTATTCCTAGGAATTCTCTAAGGAAGATCTATGTCTTTTCTCCCATTAATTTACTTGTATCAGCCAGGACTCTATATTTATTTTATACTTTGGGTTATAATCTGAATGCAGTGTTAGTTATTTTGTTGCTCGAGTTGTTCCAGTTTGGCCACTGACAGCTCTTTAAGATTGATTTCTGTGTGCCATGGATATGCCCCATTGTGTTTTTGAACAATTCCTTGCTTTCTGGGCATGAAGAGGCAGGCAGTTATCTTCAAGTTGACATACTATAGTACAAAATGTAATTACTGTTAGATTAAATGTTTGTCAGAATAAATGATTCAATTCAGTTAAACACAAATTTACATTTTCATTATTTTTTTAAAGATTTTATGTATTTATTTTTAGAGAGGGAAGGGAGGGAGGGATGGAGAGAGGGAGAGAGAGGGAGAGAAACATCAATGTGGGGTTGCTGGGGGACATGGCCTGCAACCTAGGCATGTGCCCTGACTGGGAATCGAACCTGCGATGCCTGGTTTGCAGCCCGTGCTCAATCCACTGAGCTACACCCGCCAGGGCACATTTTCATTATTTTAAGTATAATTTAATGTTATCTTGTTTTGACCAGTAAACTTTAAAAATATATATATTTTATTGGTTATGCTATTATGGTTGTCCCAATTTTTCCCTCTTTGTCCTCTCCACCTACACTTAGTGAACTTCTAAATATACCCAAGTGTAATAAAAATATACACTTGTAGTATATTTACTACTGATATATCGGGGAAACTATAGTGTTTTTTTACAGATTTTATTTATTTATTTAATTTTAGAGAGGTGAAGAGAGGGAGAAAGGGAGAGAAATATTGACGCGAGAGAGAAACATTGATCTGTTGTTTCTTGTACACACTCTGACTGAGACAGAGCCCACAACCCAGTCATGTGCCCTGACCTGGAATTGAATCTGCAGCCTTTTGCTTTGTGGGACAACACTGAACCAAATGAGGCACACCAGTCAGGATGAATATATATATGAATAGTTGGAGATATATATATATATATATATATATTTTTTTTTAATGACATTGTGGTCTGTAGTAAAAGATTTGTGAAAATTATGTATAATGCTATGAATCAAATATCATAAAAGTTTTTAAACTGTGTTTTTCTGAGTAAAAATGTACATCTTAATTAATTTTTTAATTAAAGGAAAGCAAAGTGTTGCGGACAGTTCCTCTACTGGCAGCATGCCTCCCTCAGGACAAATGTAGAGTCAAGATTGGTCGTCGCTTCAGTGAAGAAAGGTAATTTAAAATAATTTTTTCCACATAAATTTTTAAATATGATTTTTAAAAATTTATCATTTCGACCTAGAACAAGGTACATTGGAAGCCGCCAAAAAATTTAAGTTCTGCCTTTTCTCTCAAAATAATACAAGACAAAACAAAACATAAACAAAAACACCTCCCCACACCCTGGCTGGTGTAGCTCAGTGGATTGAGCACGGGCTGCGAACCAGGCATCACGGGTTTGATTCCCGGTCAGGACACATGCCTAGGTTGCAGGCCATGTCCCCCAGCAACCGCACATTAATGTTTCTCTCTCTCTCTCTCTCCCCCTCATTTCCCTCTCTAAAAATAAGTAAATAAAATCTTTAAAAAAAAAAACAAAAAACCTCCCCACAAGAGACCAAAGTGGAATAAACAAAGGAATGATGGCATTACCTGAATTCCATACTAATACATGTTGAGCCTAAAGGACATGTATCTTTACTGTTTATTTTGTTTTTGTTCAAGATTGTGGGGTACTTTATTCATGGTAGTTTAGTTTTTTCTTTTTTTATGTTATATATGATATACACTTATATAAGTAAACACGTATCTATTTTTAGTCCATTAAAACTTTCATAAGATAGAGACTACTACTATATTTAGTTATAGGCACATCATATGTGTGTGTGTGTATATATATATATATTAAGGATAAAACACCTATCATATTTAAAATATTCTTTTTTGATGAGACCCAGTATGTATATTTATGTGTAGTAGCCATTAGCTGATATCTTCATTGACAGTTCTGTAGTGTTCTTGGATCTTATTTCATGTTCTATTACATAACCATTATCATAAATATATACAAATATATATATATTTAAATTTCTCTACAGGTGTTTTTGTACCTTTGAATCATCTTTGTTGCTTTTCTGTCCACTCATAAAGCCTTTACAAATTGTTTTGATCCTGCCTACATAGTTAAATATATTTTTAGATGCAAAATTTAATTTCTCTTGAAAATATGGAGATTTCTTTTTTCAGTTCACTTATGAAAATGCAAAGTAAGACTTGTACTAGCAGGAAGCCTAGGGAATTGATTAAGCTTTTTCCTTCCTGTGTTATTTTTTAGCTTCCTTTTGTAATTTAGCTTCATGTTATGGAAATAACATAATGTTAAAACTTTATATAATCATTTTTTCTGTCCTCTGAAACTGTTGATTAGGCACACTTTTCTCATACAGAATACTTTTCTTTTGTAGATTTTTTATTGCCTTGCCCATAGGTGCTGCTATTGGGAATTTTGCCTTTTTATTGAGAATACAAGTGAGATTCAGAGCTCTAACATGGGGAGCAGCCACATCATTTACATTGTGACACTTCTTTCACACAGAGGCTCTTTATAATGATAGTTTCTCTATAATTCTTGGGTGGGTATGATATATAGGTGGAACAAAGTTCCATTTAATCTGCCAACTTGGATCTATGTTACTCTATTGCAAAAATGATGAGCATCTATGGTGGTAAAATTGGAATCTGTCTGGCTATCTAACCCCTCCATGAATGTGCTTGGGGATGAGAAGTTTGACACTTTTCCAAATAGCTCATCCTATTTTGAGGCCATTGTATTAACTAGTTCAGTTTTTTCCCATGGTGCCTAATATAGTGCTTACTCAGTAAATTATTATACAATGATGGATTTTAAACTAAAGTTCATTAAGACTATTGACTTAATATTAATCTGGTAATTATTAATTTAAGCTTTTCTTAGAGTATGTGATATAACTAAAGGAAAATGATTATGAGACATATTACTTTTGATATTCTTTATAAATGTTATTTAAAAATACTTTTAATTTTTTGCCTCTACTATGTAAGAAAACACTGGGTTTTACATATCAAGCCTTGTATCCAGTGACTTTCTAAATTAATTTTTCAGTTGTAGAAATTGTTTTGTGGATTCCCTAGGTCTTTCTGTGTAAGTAGCATTCTCATATGCAAATAGGGTCATTTATACTTCCTTTCAGATCTTTATGCCTTTAATTATATTTTCTTGCCTTATTGTAATAGTTGGACCTTCAGTCTAATGTGAATCAGGAGTGGTAAAAGACATCTCTACCTTGATTGCAATCTCAAAGAACATTGTTAAATACATCAGCAGTCCATTTTTGTAGATGCCTTTTACTGGTTTGAAGAAGGCTGTTTGTGTTTAACTGATTTTTTAACTTGTCTCCTTTCCCCTCAAGCTTATTTTGTTTCTGGTAGACAGAGGCTGTCTCACTTATTATTACATCTCCATTCCAAAAATGCTTTGATATGTATTTTTGAATGAAGTTCAGTGAAACTTTTGTTAACCTACAAAGTAATAAAGATTTCTTTTTAAAAAAATGTTTTAGAGATCCTGAACTTTCAATGGTTTGTCGGAAGTCTGGTACATTAATATTATATCCAGGGGCTGAAGCTGCTAATTTGGAAGAATTTATATTAGACTCTCCTACTTATCCTTCCACAATCATCATCATCGATGGTACATGGAGCCAGGCTAAGGACATTTTCTATAAGAATTCCTTGTTTCGACTGCCCAAACAGGTAAACTAGTAGTATTTCTTAAAATTTATTCTATTATTTTTAACTTTACTTTTATTGTTGACACTATTACAGATGTCCCCATTTCCCTCCCCTTTGCTCACCTCCACCCAGCCCTGGCTTCCGTCTGCCCATCACTACCTTGTTTTCTGTGTTTATGGGCCATGCATACATGTTCTTTAGCTATTCCCTTCACCTTCTTTTATCTAGTCCTTCCCCAACACCCCTCCCCTCTGACAGCTGTCAGTCTGTTCCATGCCTCTGTTTCTATTTTGTTCATCAGTTTATTTTGTTCATTAGATTCCACATATAAGTGAGATCATATGATATTTGTCTTTCTCTGACTGGCTTATTTCACTTAGTATAATACTCTCCAGGTCCATTCTTGCTGTTGCAAAAGGTAAGAGTTCCTTGTTTTTTTATAGCTATGTAATATTCCATTGTGTAAATGTACGACAGCTTTTTTTTTTTAATATCCACTCAATTACTGATGGGTACTTTGACTGCTTCTATATAAATATTTTAATAATTCTCTATTATAGTTTTATTCACCAAGGAAAAAAAATAAAATTATAAAATGAAAATTTAGGTCAGTTCTTATCTATGTTTTCCAAATATATAAATAATGTAGTTTAAGTTAACTAGGTTTTATTGCTGAATGTAATTAGTAATTTTTTTACCACCCCCTTCAATATAAATATACTCATATACTGCTTTTTGTATAAATTTATCTTGGCTGCTACATAATTTAGTTGATCCATTCAATTTCTGTAGTAGTATAAAAATTTTGGTCCATATGCATGAGAGAAAACAGCAGAAAGAAAACAGAAATAAGAATTAAAATCCAATATTGCTTTTTTTACAGAAAAGTATATAGTTTTTTTCCTAAATATGTAACCATATGTGAATTTATACTTACATAATTGAGGAGTGAAAGAATTGTAATGCACACCCATTACTTTGCCTCCTTTTAATCTGGATTTCTAATACATCCAGACCATCTGGCAGTGAATCTCTTCCCTCAGAGGAATTTTAGACAGGAGACTCTTGATATTTGCTAGGAGTAAATCCAAGGTGAACATAGAAATACTTGTAGAGGCTCCTGGCTTTCTTCATAAACTTGTTTTTTGTGAGTATTTGCATTTCCTAATCCTACTGCCTTTTAAACTTCTACTTAAAGCTCAATTTCTCACTTGCAAAGCAGAACACTGTTGGGAATACTCACTGGCTGAGACAGTTCCCTCAAAATTTTTTCTCTTGTCTGTGTACATAGAGCTATGACAGACTGGTTTATGTTACATGTCTAATCTATTAAGAAAATCAGATTTATCATTCTCCTTTCAATTTTTTAATTGAGTTTTAATTGCCATATAACATTATATTGGTTTCAGGTATATAGCATAATGATTAGATATTTGCATATATTGCAAAATAATCTCTACAATAAGTCTATTTAACATCTATCACCATATATAGTTATCATTTTTTTCTTTTGATGAGAACATTTTTTCATATAATTTTATCTATTATTTTTTAAACTTTTTTTTATTGTTGTTCAAATCTCCATTTTTCCCCTCACTACTACCCCCTACCCCAGCCATCCCTACTTACTACCCTTGATCCTACCCCACTTTGGTTTTGTCCATGTGTCCTTTACAGATGTTCCTGAAAACCCTTCTGCCTTCCCCCGCATTATCCCCTCCCACCTTCCCTCTGGTTACTGTCAGTTTGTTCTTAATTTCAATGTCTTCTAAGATCTACTCTCATAGTAACTTTGAAATATATAATGCTGTGTTAATAACTATAGTCATTATTCTTAGATCCCCAGGACTTGCTTATTTTAAAAGTAGAAGTTTGTCCCTTTGACCTGCCATGACCCATTTTGCCTACCCCCTACCCCCAACCATTTTTAGCCAGCAATCTATTCTGTGTATCAGTGAACTTGTTTGTTTGTTTTGCTTTGGTTTTAGATTCTAAGTATAAGTGATATCATATAGTATTTGGGTATTTGTTTTTCTTTATTTCATTTAGCATAATGCCCTAAAGGTGTCTCTCATGTTGTTAAAAATAATAAAATCCCCTTTTTTTTAATTCATTCATCTGTGGACACTTAGGTTGTTTCCATATCTGGCTATTTTAAATAATGCTGCAATGAATATGGGTTGGGAGTGTAGATATCTTTTTGAGTCAGTGTTTTCATTTTCTTCAGATTAACCTTTTAATTTTATTCAAAACTTTAGTTTTGTTTACTTCTATTACCAGCATTAGGAATTGGTGTACTTTTAAAAGAAATTTTGAGGCCTGGCTGGTGTGGCTCAGTGGATTAAGTGCCAGCCTGCAAACCAAAGGGTTGCTGGTTTGATTCCCAGACAGGGCACATGCCTGGGTTGTGGGCCAGGTCACCAGCTGGGGGTATGCGAGAGGCAACCACACTTTGATGTTTCTCTCCCTCTCTTTCTCTGTCCCTTCCCCTTTCTCTAAAAATAAGCAAATAAGTAAATAAATAAAAGGTTTATTTAAAACATTTTATTGAGTTTATTCAGGTGATAATGGTTAATACAATTATATGGATTTCAGTTGTACAATTCTATAGGGAATTAGCATACTTTTAAATGCCTGTTTCTCCTGAGAAGGATTTTTTTACATTTAGAATATGTAAAAAGATTCTGGAGAACTAGAACTGTGGAACAATAGAGCCTCATTAAGATATGAAATGTGAATAGCCTGTTTTTACTCTTTGTTAAGTGACCTCTGTACTCTACCTTCCAATAAGTATACCACACAAAATAAGTATTTCATGTCCCAGAACTTCAATGTCCACAGGGCAGAATCACAACAGTTGAATGTAAAATGTGGAATGCCAGAGTTTTACTCTATCTGTGATTAACTCTTTTAGCCTTTGTTCAAAGTTCATCCATGTTGTAGCACATATCAGAAATTTATTCTTTTTTTATGGCTAATATACTGTATGCATATACCATATTTTATCATCCATCCATTGATGGACATTTGGTTTGTTTCTGCTTTTTGGCTGTTGCAAATAATGTTTTTGTAAATATTTGTGTACAAGTTGCTGTGATACATGCTTTCAGTTCCTTTTGGTATATACCTAGACTTGGAATTGTTGGGTCATTTAGTAACTCTATATTTAACTTTTTTGAGAAACTGCCAAGCTGTTTTTTAAAGCAGCTACACTGTTTTACATTTACATTTCCTCTAGCAATATATGAATGATCCACCTTTTCCATATCCTGGGCAACATTAGTTATGTCCTTTTTTGTTTTTAATATGGCCATCCATATGGTGGGTATGAAGTAATGTTTCATTGTGTTTTATTTTAATCCTCAAAGACATACTTATTGATTTTAGAGAGAAGAGAAGGGAGGGAAAAAGAAGGGGAGACAAACATCAATGTAAGAGAGAAACATCAACCAGTTGCCTTTCGTATACACCCTGACTGGGGACTGAACTTGGAAAACCTAGGCATGTGCTCTGATTGGGAATTGAACCTATGTACCTCCTGGTTTGCAAGATGATGTCCAACCAACTGAGCTACACTGGCCAGGGCTTACTATGATTTTGATTTGTGTTTCCCTAGTGACTAACAATGCTGAATGTCTTTTCATGTACTTAATCATTTGAGTATCTTCTTTGCAGAAATAGCTTTCAAATCCTTTGCTGATTTTTAAATCTAGTTATTTTTCTCTTTGTTGTTGAGTTGTAAGTGATCTGTAGAATAACCCCTAATTAGATATATTACTTGCAGTTATTTTCTCCCATTCTGTGAATTGTCTTTCTGCTTTCTTGATTGTGTTTCTTGAAGTGCTTTTAATTTTGATGAAGTGCAATTTATCTTTTGTTGTTTTTTTCTTGACTGTTAGATGTTTTAATGCTCACAGGAAAAGAAGTGAGGAGAAAAATACTGTACGTTTTGAGTATAAAGTCAAATATACTTCAGATTTGGGAGAAGTGCTTAAGATTCCCTGGGCACCAAATGCTAGGAATATTTTCAGAAGTCAAAAACCCATTAGTCTGTTCTCTATTAATTTAATTTTATTTACTTTTCCAAACATTCTTTTTTATTTTAATTGTTGTTCAAGTACAGTTTTCTGCCTTTTACTCCCATCCCAACATTCTTATAGTGGTTATTATGTCAGTCACTTTTCTAAATATAAATGTTAAGTCATTTAATTGTCATAACAAATTTCATAAGGTTTTTTTTTTTTATGATTTCCATTTTGTAGAAGCAGAAACTGAGGTACAGAGATGTTAAGTATAACTTGCCCAAGGTCACATAGCTAGTAAATGGTGGAACTGGTAAAGAGTTATAACATATTTTTAAGGTTTTTATATGAAATACGATGTTGATATTAAGAGCTTAAGACTAATCCCTAATTTAATCACAGAGAAGGACAAAGAAGATGTTGTATGGAAGCATGTTGAGAATGGGTTAGGGCTGGTTTGGAAAATTTTGCTGAAATTTGGGTAAGCATTTAATGCTATACCAGTATGTTTTTCCAGTGTTTTATCTCTGGGAATTCATTAAATAGACTTAATTTTTGTTATTTTAAATTATACTTGCCCTCATAATTTTTACATATAATTTGTGTACCTTTCTTATGAGAGATTAGAAATGGTGGCATACACTTACCAATATCTAACTGGTAATTATCAGCTAACATGGTATTATGCATGGAAATTTTTATTATGGCCTACGCATTCTTTATATGTTTTGAACAACTCATTATATCCATAAAAAAGTATAATTTCATGAACCAAATATTTTACATTAGAAAGAGGATAGGGAAACTGATGATTCCTGATATGTGTGATAATATTGTACCTATCAACTGCTGAAACAAATCAGTGTTTAAAGCAAAAGTTAATAATTGCCATTGCCTCCTTTCCAGGTAACCCCATAACTGTGCTTTCATCCTTGAACCTTCAGATATTTAGAATTATAAGTGCGTTGTGTTTGCTTCTAATTTTTTTCTATGCTCATGTACAATAACATATATGTATTCACTTCTAAGACATGTGTCTGATTCAAACTTCCTTCAACTAATGAACCAGTGCTCTGTGCCCAAAAAGCCCTGAGTATGCAGAGTATGAAACTATTCACAGAACATTGTTTTCAATACTGGTGATTTAAATTCTGAGCTCTAAGTTTCTTTTTAAAAAAATTAAAAATATTTTAATTATAGTGAACAATGAACATAATATTAGTTTCAGGTGTACAGCTTAGTAGTTAGACATTTATAAAACTTACAAAGTGATCCCATAAGTCTAGTACCTCCCTGACACCTTGCATAGTTATGACCTGAGCTCTAGGTTTCATGTTTAAGAATTATAACAACAGACTTCCCAGAAGATGATGATAGGCAGCTAATCAGTGGTATTTTGTTATAGCAGCCTGATCTAGGACAAATCTCTATGAATTAACATGGAGACATACCCCCATGAAAAGGAAAATGGGACTGTATGTATATATATTGTCATTCAAAAAGAGCTTTTTTAGCTTCTTTTTAGTCATTGTTAGGATGAGTGGCAACTTTCTAAGGTCTTTAAAAAGGTGAAAGATTTATACGATCTGAAGAGAAACCAGAGTATAACTTTCCAAGCTCTTTAGATGCAGAACTGGAAAAAGGAAGAAAAGCAGCAGGTTGCTTTTTTACTGTTGATTGTGTTCTTTGATTCACAGAAATTTTCCTGAGAAATGAATGACAAAAACAATCAGTCAGTAATAAAATAAACTGAAATTTTAATTTATCTTCAGTTTCTTGTTGTTCTTTTAGAAATACATAGCAAGATAACTTTCCATCAAAATTTGTTATAGTACTTTCTGTAGATGAAAAAGAAGAGAATGATACAGAATTTCATTTGGTCTACCTATCCTTGCTTTTCCTTTTTGAATTTCTTTTTTTGCACCATGTTGGAGTATCTCCTACTTAATGGTAGCTACATAGTTTCCAAAAGTAATCTTTAAATTGTTCTTTATTATTTGCATTATCCTGCCCACAGGATAATGAACTAATCTATTCCCACATCATTGACTTGTCATTAGTAGCCCAGTAAGCATATCATTATCACAGTTCCATTGTTTGGATTATTGTGGTGTATAAATGCCTATATGAATAATCTTCACACATTTATCTTTCTTCCCATAAAACCTCTTAAAAATTTCATATATCATTGCTCTGTATTGATTTTGAAAATACAGAATCCTTTTCTTTTTAAAAATTTTTAACTTTCATGCAATAAGCTGTACATGTTTAAAGGGTATGGTTTGCCAAGTCTTGACATGTGTATATAGCTGTGAAACCATCCCCACCGTGAAGATAATAACATATATCCATCACTTAACAAATTTCCTTGAGTTTTGTAATCCTTTCTTCCCCATTTTTAGGCAAACAGTGATTTTATTTCTGTCCCTATTAATTTGCATTTTCTAGAACTTTATTTAAATAAAACCATATAGTATATATTTTTGGTACAATATGACTTCTTCACTCAGCATAATTATTTTGAAATTCATTCTCATTGGATGTGTCATAAGTTTATTCCTTCTTATTGCCCAATAGTATTTTATTGTGTGGATATACTACACTTTGTTTACCTGTATATCTGTCGATGACCACTTAGGTTGTTTTCAGGTTTTGACTGTTACAAGCAAAGTAGCTATTGACATTCATCACAGATATCTGTATGGGTGTATGCTTTCTTTTCTCCTGCCTTTCAATTAGGAGTGGAATCCCTGGAATCATATGATACATGTGTGTTGAACTTTGGAAAACTGCCAAACTCTTTTTCAAAATGATTGTACCATTTTTGCATTTTCATCAGTAGTTTATAAGAAATTCTGTTTCTTCATATCCTTGACAACAGTTAGTATAGGCAGTGTTTCTTATTTCAGACATTCTGATAGTAGTATAGGGATATCTCATATGGCTTTAATTTGTATTTCCCTAATATTTAATGATTCTGAGCATGTTTTCCTGTGTTTATTTGCCATCCATATATCTTGTTTGGTAAAGTGTACACTTCTTTGTTTTCTTATTAATGAGTCTGAGAGTTCTTTATATATGCTGGATACAAGTCCTTTTTCATGTATGTAACTTACAAACATTTTATCCTATTAGTGGCTTATGTTTTTATCCTCTTAGCATTCTCTTTGGAAGTGGAGAATTTCTTATTGTGGTGAAATCCAATTAATCCATTTTTAAACTTATATACATGATTTTTAAGATAAGGAAGCTATCAGAAAAATCAGCTTATTTTACTTGTATGCATTAAGGACGGAAAGAGCTAATAAAGCTTTTATGGTTAAGTGGTACAAACAATTAAAAAGACTAAGATTTTTTAGTTGCAGGTTAGAGTCAAAGGACATACTAAGATTCTTTGATCCAGATAACTTAAGAGACTCCTTTGTTACAAATAAACACTTTGAGGATGGTTTTATTATAGAAAATAGAAAAGGAAGCTCAAGCCCTTGTCTGAGGTATCATTTGCAAATATATTTTCCCATGCAGTTGGTTCCCTTTTCATTTTGCTGTTTTTTTTCTTTAGCCATGCAGAATCTTTTTATTTTATGCTATGAAGGGCTCTGCAGTGATCCTATAACATGGGGCAGTGGCAAGGTGCTCCTGTTGCTCCTTCCAGTGATTCTCGGTCTCAGGCAGGCCTGCTTCTGCCGTGCTGTTTCTGCAGGCAGCACAACTCTAGTTGTCTCTTTCCATGCCCGGAGCTCATGGTTCCTGAGCCGAACCACAGCCTCCTTAGTCAGAGTCTGCCCTGTTTGTGGTTCCCATGGCGCCCGGGGTCAGGGAGGTGAGAGCCCCTTCCCCTATAAGTACCGTAGTCCCCAGATCCTGGATCCTGATGGGCAGGATGCATGGTGCTTCCAGGGTGGAGGGCACAGACACAACTCCGGGCACTGAGGTGCAGGCACTCTGGAGGCTTCTTCCTGTGGGGATATCTTAGGTTCCTCAAAATAGCTGCTGCCCCACATCTGCACAGCAAGAAGGGCCATAGTGGCAGCTGCTGCTGCTCCACTAGGAGAGCCCTGGCTGCCCACTTCTGAGAGCCCTATAGGAGGACAGGCCCTTGCCCACTCATGCACATGCCCCACACACTTGTCTTCATATACTGACATATGCTGTCACTCTCAGTTAGATTTTCGGTTTGATTGCTCTGTGGTTTAGCTGTAAGACTGGTCGGGATCTGAGGGCAGTGGACGGAGCTTCTAGCTACTCTACATCCATCTTGGATCTTATTTTACATCATTTTTAATCATTAATTATTAAAAGTATGGTGTTGCATCAAATAATGATATATTGCATGGTAACTTGAAATATTGGCAGAAAAATATAAGAAACTTTTTGTAGCTTTTATTTCAAAAAATATTGCATTGTGTATCCATTATAAGATTTCCAGGATATAGTGATATTCATTTTTAATATCTCTTATTGATTGTGTTATTACAGTTGTCCCATTTTTTTCTCCCCTTTTTTCTTCTCTTCCCTGTAACCCCCACAAGCTTCCCCCCTCATGCCCATGGGTCATACACATAAGTTCTTTGGCTTCTCCATTTCCCATACTATTCTTAACCTCCCCTGTCTATTTTGTACCTACCATTTATGCTTATTATTCCCCGTACCTTTCCCCATTCCCCCTCCCCTTCTCTGCTAATAACCCTCCATATGATCTCCATTTCTGTGATTCTGTTCTTGTTCTAGTTGTTTGCTTAGTTTGTTTTTGTTATTGTTTTAGGTTCAGTTGTTGGTAGTTGTTTGTTGTCATTTTACTGTTCATATTTTTTATCACCTTTTTTTTCGATAAGTCCCTTTAACATTTCATATAATAAGGGCTTGGTGATGATGAACTCCTTTAGCTTGATTTCATCTGGGAAGCACTTTATCTGCCCTTCCATTCTAAATGTTAGCTTTGCTGGATAGAGTATTCTTGGATGTAGGTCCTTGCCTTTCATGACTTTGAATACTTCTTTCCCACCCCTTCTTGCCTTAAAGGTCTCTTTTGAGAAATCAGCTGATAGTCTTATGGGAACTCCTTTGTAGGTAACTGTCTGCTTTTCTCTTGCTGCTTTTAAGATTCTATCCTTGTCTTTCATCTTGGCTAATGTAATTATGATGTGCCTTGGTGTGTGCTTCCTTGGGTCCAACTTCTTTGGGACTCTCTGGGCTTCCTGGACTTCCTGAAAGTCTAGTACCTTTGCCAGATTGGGGAAGTTCTTCATTATTTTTTCAAATAAGTTTTCGATTTCTTGCTCTTCCTCTTCTCCTTCTGGCACCCTTATGATTCAGATGTTGGAATACTTAAAGATGTCCTGGAGGTTTCTAAGCCTTTCTTCATGTTTTGAATTCTTCTCTCCATTCTGTTCTGGTTGAATGTTTCTTTCTTTCTTCTGCTCAAAACCATTGATCTGAGTCCCAGTTTCCTTCCCATCACAGTTGGTCCCTGAACTTTTTCCTTTATTCCACTTTTCATAGCCTTCACTTCTTCCTCTATTTTTGGCCATACTCAGCCATTTCTGTGAGCATCCTGATTACCAGTGCTTTGAACTGTGCATCTGATAGGTTGCCTATCTCTTCATCACTTAGTTTTATTTTTAGAGCTTCGGTCTGTTCTTTGGGCCATCTTTTTTTGTCTCAACACCCCTGTTATGTTCTAAGGGGTGGAGCCTTCTGCACTTGCCAGGGTGGGGAAACCCATGTTTCTTTTTGTAGCTGTATGTGGGGAGGAGTCAAGAGGCAACAATGTCGCTTGCTCGGCTTTCAGCCAGATTTCAGTAACTTCCCTTGTTTCACACAAGCAAATTTGGCACTTCTGGTGCTGATTCCTGGATGTGTGGGCTTGTGTACATTCTGGGACCCTGTGGGTCTCTCCAACAGACTGTCCTGTGAGGCTGGAAGTTTCTCCTGACACTGCAGTTTCCACAAGTTTTTACCACAAGAAGTTTTGAGGCTTTATTTTCCAGTGCTGGAACCCTGGGTTGTGTGGTCTCTCTTGCTCTCCAGTTTTTCCTCCTGGTGTATCTTCACGCAAATGTGGGACCTCCTAGTCCTCCAGTTGCCTTGAAGTGTTCCCTTTCCTCCCTGCTTGCCCATCTTGATTCCTCCTACCAGTCTGAATGAATGTTTCTTCTTTAACTCCTTGGTTGTTGGACTTCCATACAGTGTGATTTCTTGACAGTTCTGGTTGTTTTTTTTGTTTTTAAATTTGTTGTTGACTTTCTTTTGGTTGTGCATGAAGGCAAACTTATGCCTCCATCTTGACTGGAAGTGACATTTTGTTTTTTGAAGTATGTATCTTTAAAATGGGATTATTATTGTATGTGTATCATTTTTAATACACTTAACAGTTCAGATATAACCAATATTAAAAGATAGTACCAATTGTAATAATATTTTAGATAATTATTATTTAGATTTAATAAAGCTGTATGGATGAAGAAATCTATTGTGTTTATTTGTCCATTTTACCTTCTTTAATAATAGCTAGCCTATCATGAATGACAGAGTATTATTGCTGAAATCTAAGGATAGGAAAAATAAAGAGAATCATCAAGAAAAACATTGTTATACTTGTACATGTTTTTAATTAATAGGAACTCATTTCCTGATCCAGGTAGAGAATTTGTCGTTGTTGTTGTTCAAGTACAGTAGTCTCCATTTTCACCCCACCATGCCCTCATGCCCCCCCATCCCACCTCCCACTATCAAACCTACCCTCCTTGGCCTTGTCCATGTGTTCTTATACAGGTTCTTTGATAGCTATTCCCCTACTATCCCCCTTTTATCTTTGGTTACTGTCAGTTTGTTCCATATTTCAATGTCTCTGGTTGTATTTTCCTTGCTTGTTTTATTGATTAGGCTCTACTTATAGATGAGATCATATGGTATTTGTCCCTTACCACCTGGCTTATTTCACTTAGCATAATTCTCTCCAGTACCATCCATGCTGTTACAAAGGGTAGGAGCTCCTTCTTTCTCTCTGCTGGTAGTATTCCATTGTGTAAATGTACCATAGTTTGTTGATCCACTCAGTTACTGATGGGCACTTAGGTTGCTTCCAGCACTTGGCTATTGTAAATTGTGTTGCTATGAACATGGGGGTGCATAGGTTCTTTTGAATTGATGTTTCAGTATCCTTAGGGTATAATCCCAACAGCAGGTAGAGAATTTTGTGTAGCTTAATTTTTCTATAGTTTTCAATACCTCATAGTTTCAGTGTTGATGATTTATTTAAATATGAGCCACAAGTAAATAAGTCACAGTATTTATTATTTTCTCAGTCTCATACCAAATTTAATTAGAATTTTTCTACTTCATATGTCTCTGTTCATGCAAAGTGACTTTTTTCAACAGCAAATAAAAATTTGCCCAAGAAGTATAAATTCTGGTGTATCACTGAATATAGTATCAATGTGGGAAGCAGTTCTAGCCTTTCTTTAACTTGTATAGCACTTTCACTTAAAAATTTCATTTACTGTCAATTTACATCTTTTATAAGCAAATCTGCTTGCTGAAATTACATTTTCATACTTACTGGGTGGTTGTTAGGTGGCCAATTCCTAGTTATGCAGAATATTTTTATTTAAAACTCTTCTGCAGAGCTGTGCTATGGTATAATTCTTTTTTCAAAACTGTCACTAAGTATCATAGTACAGAAAACACTTCTTTGTATCTTTGTACTTTGTATCTTCTTTATAAATCTTAGGCATTTTTCTGACAGTTAACAAGATCCTATTCCAGAGTATTTTCTTCAGTTGAGAAAAAAATGATAGAAAGAAATAGAAGGTAAAGCTATTTGCCCTGGTATTGTAGGGTGACTGGTTCATTTATCTGATTGTTTGCTTGCACATGTTTCCTGTAGGAGGGGTGTCACCCACCTAAAGAATATGTTAAGAGATACTGAGGGGGAAAGCTGCAAAAGAAAGAATGGATATGTCTATAAAGAGCACAAAGTAGGAGCACAGTCTCAGAAAAGAGAAAGATCATTGTGTATATAAGGATCAAGATTCTTGGAAAATAAGATGCAAGTAATAAAATGGCAAGAAAAGACTCCAGAAAGTAGGATAGGGGTTAGGTTGGGGAGGACTTCTTAATGTCATTTTTGTTACTAACGCCTGGTATCATATAATGGAAAGATCCTTTTCATTCTTTATTGTGTTAAAATACACACAACATTTACTATCTTAACCAATTTAAATTATGTACATTTTAAGGTGTTCAACTCTTTTTAAAAATTATTTTATTGTTCAGTTACAGTTGTCTACATTTACCCTCCAGCTAGCCATCCCTACCTCCATCCCCTGATTCTAGTCCCCCTTGGTTTTGTCCATGTGTCCTTTATGGTTGTTGCTGAAAATCCTTTCCCCCTTCCCCTGCTTCATCCCCTCCCAACTCCCCTCTGGTTATTGTCAGATTGTTCTTAATTTCAATGTCTCTGCTTATACTGTGCTTGCTTGTTTGTTTTGTTGATTAGGTTCCACTTAAAGGTGAGATCATATGGTATTTGTCCCTCACCACCTGACTTATTTCACTTAGTGTAACACTCTCCAGTTCCATCCATGCTGTTGTAAAGGGTAGGAGTTCTTTCTTTGTGCTGCATAGTATTCCATTGTATAAATGTACCATACTTTTTTTTTATCTATTCATTTACTAATGGGCACTTAGGTTCTTAGCTATTATAAAATATGCTTCTTAGCTATTATAAAATATGCTGCTATGAACATGAGTGTTCATAGGTTCTTTTGAATTGGTGTTAAGGGTTCTTCGGGTATAATCCCAGCAGTGGTATCTCATTGTGGTTTTAATTTGCATCTGTCTGATGGCTAGTGATGCTGAGCATCTTCTCATATGTCTCTGGGCCCTCTGTATGTCCTCCTTGGAGAAGTATCTGTTCAAGTCTTTTGTCCATTTTTTAATTGGGTTGTTTGTCTTCCTGGAGTGGATTCCTATGAGTTCTTTATATATTTTGGAGATCAAACACTCGTCCGAGGTATCATTGGCAAATATGTTTTCCCATACAGTTGGTTCTCTTTTCATTTTAATGCTGTTTTCTTTACCCATGCAGAAGCTTTTTAATTTCATGAGGTCCCATTTGTTTATTCTTTCCTTGTTGTCCCTTGCTCTAGGGGACATATTGGTGAAAATACTGCCATGTGGAATGTCTCAGATTTTCCTGCCCATGTTTTTCTGTAGGACTTTTATGGTGTCATGACTTATATTTAAGTCTTTTATCCACCTTGAATTTGTTGTTGTGTATGGTGTAAGTTGGTGATTAAGTATCATTTATTTTCATGTAGTTGTCCAGCTCTCCCAAGATCATTTGTTGAAGAGGCTATTTTCACTCCACTTTATGCTTCTGCCCCCTTTGCCAAATATTAATTGACCGCAGAGACTTGGATATATTTCTGAGCTCTATGTTTTGTTCTATTGGTCTATGTGTCCATTCTTATGCCAGTACCAGACTGTTTTGACTACTATGGCCTTATAATACAGTTTGATATCAGATATTATGATCCCTCCTACTTTGTTCTTCTTTCTCAAAGTTGCTGAAGCTATTCGGGGTTATCTATAGTTCCATATAAATTTTTGAAATGTTTCTTCTATGTCTGTGAAATATGTCATTGGTACTTTAATGGGAATTGAGTTGAATCTATCAATTGCTTTGAGTAATATGGACATTTTGATGATGTTAATTCCTCCAATCCATGAGCATGATACATGCTTCCGTTTCTTTGTATCTTCCTTAATGTCTTTCTTCAGTGTTGTGTAGTTTTCTGAGTATATGCCTTTTACATTTTTGGTTAGGTTTATTCCTAGGTATTTTATTTTTCTTGATGCTATATCAAATGCGATTTTTTCTTGATCTCTTTCTAATATTTTATTGTTGGTGTACAAAATGCCTTTGATTTGTGAATATTGACTTTGTATCCCGCTGTTTTGCTAAATTCACTTATTAGGTCAACTAGTTTTCTGGTGGAGTCTATAGGATTTTTTTTGTACACTACCACAACATCTGCAAACAATGACAGTTTTGTTTCCTTCATTCCAATTTGGATGCCTTTTGTTTCTTTTTGTTTACTCATTGCCATGGCTAGGACTTCCAATACTACATTGAATAGGAGTGGTGAAAGTGTACTTCCTTGTCTTCCTGATCTTAGTAGGAAAACTAAATTTTTGCTTACTGAGTATGATTTTGACTGTAGGTCTTTCCTATTGGACTTTATTATGTTGAAGAATGCTCCCTCATTTCCCACTTTGCTGATTGTTTTTATCATAAATGGGTGCTGTACCTTATCAAATGCTTTTTCTGCACCTATTGATATGATTATGTGATTTTTGTCTTTCCTTTAGGTTATGGGATATATTACAGTTATTTGTAAATATTGTGTCATCCTTGCATCCATGGGATGAATCCCACTTGATCATGGGGTATGATCTTTTTATTGTATTGCTAGATGCAGTTTGCCAATATTTTGTTGAAGATTTTAGTGTTTATGTTCATCAGCGATATTGGCCTGAAGTTTTCTTTTTTTGTTATGTCTTTATCTGGTTTTGGGATTGGGATGATGCTGGCTTCATAAAAAGAGTTTGGGAGTCTTCCGTCTTCTTAGATGTTTTGGAATAATCTGTGAAGGATTAGGGTTGGCACATCCTTAAATGCTTCGTAAAATTCTCCTTTGAAATGGCCTGGTTCAGGGATATTGTGTGTTGGGAGTTTTTTTGATTACTGCTTCAATTTCGTCAGCTGTTATTGATGTCTTTAGGCCTTCTCCTTCTTCTTGATTTAGTTTGGCAGATAATATTTTTCTAGAAATTTGCCCATTTCACCCAGGTTTTCAAATTTCTTGGCGTATGTTGTTTGTAGTGTTTTGTTACAATGCTTCTATCTCTGTGGTATCAGTTTTAATCTCTTCTCTTTCATTTCTGATTGTGTTTATTTGGGTCCTCTTTCTTCTTTTCTTGAGGAGTCTACTTAAAGGCTTGTCAGTTTTGTTTATCTTTTCAAACAAGCAGCTCTTGGATTTATTGATCCTTAGAATTCTGCTTTTAGTCTCTATGTCTTTTAATTCTGCTCTGATCTTGGTTATTTCCTTCCTACTACTTACTCTGTGCTGTCTTTGTTCTTGTTCCTTGAGTTCTTGTAGATTTAGGCTTAGGTTGTTTATCTGAAATGTTTCTATCTATTTTAGGTAGGCCTGTATATCACTATGAGCTTCCCCCTCAGGACTGCTTTTGCTGTGTCTCATAAGTTTTGGGTTAGTAAGTTATGAGTTCGTGTTCATTTGTTTCCAGAAACTTTTTGATTTCTTCCTGGTTATCATTCTTATCCTATTCATTGTATATTAGTATGCTATTCAATCTCCATGAGATTGTTTAAGTGTTTTTGAGTTTTTTCTTTGAGGTTGGTTTCTACTTTCAGTTCCCTGTGGTCCTAGAAGATGCTTGATATGTTTTAAATTTTCCGGAACTTTTTGAGGCTTGTTTTATGTCCTGTCACATGGTCTCTGAAAATGTTCCTTGTACATTTGAGTAGAATGTGTACATTGCTTCTTTGGGATGAAAGCCTCTATATATTTCCATTAAGTCCACTTGATCTAGGATATTTTTCAATGCCACAGTATTTTTGTTGGTATTTTGTTTGGAAGATCTATCCAGTTTGGACAGTGGGTTGTTGCAATCCCCCACAATAATTGTGTTGCTGTCAATATCTTTCTGGAAGTCCTCCCATATTTTCTTATTGTTTGGGTGCTCCTTTGTTGGGTCATATATATTTACAGTGTTTATGTCTTCTTGATGGACTCTTCTCTTGAGTATTATGAAGTAACCTTCTGGGTCTCTTTTTATGGCCTCTTTTTAAAAGTGTGCTTTGTGTTATATAAGTATTGCTACCCTGGCTTTTTTTTTTTTTCTTTCCTGTCAATTTGCTTGGAATATTTGTTGCAAGCCCTTCATTTTCAGTCTATGTAGATCTTTTTTTCTGATGTGGGTCTCTTGTAGGCAGTGTATGGGTGGGTTATGATTTCTTATCCATTCAGCTATTCTATGTCTTTTGATTGGAGCATTTAATCCATTTACGTTGAAGGTTATTATTGATAGGTAGTTTTCATTCCCATTGTTGTGTACCTGTGTTCCTCTCTCTTTCACTCTTTTTCTTTCTTTTCTTAAAGCTGACCCTCTAGCATCTCTTGCTGAGCTGGTTTGAGCCTTCTTTTGTCTAGGAAACTCCTTATTTTACCTTCTATTTTGATTGAGCCTTGCTGTAAAGAGTAATGTTGGTTGTAGGCCGTTGTTGGTCATTACTTGGAATATTTTTTACCATTCTCTTGTGGCTTGGATCATTTTCATTGAGAAGTTAGCTGCTAGTCTTATTGGGGCTTCCTTATATGTTACTTCCTGTTTCTCCCTTGCTGCCTTTAAGATTCTCTCTTTGTCTTGGAATTTTGCCATTTTAATTATGATGTGTCTTGTAGTGGGCCTCTTTGGGTTCCTCTTGATTGGGACTCTCTATGTTTCCTGGATTTGTGTGACTTCTTGTCTCATCAAATTAGGGAAG